>PVJI01028693.1:0-16191 GCA_004026765.1 Micronycteris hirsuta
AGGAGACCTTCCAAGCAAGAAGGGGCTGGAGAGAGATATTTCAAATCATGAAGAGCAAGGGCCTACAACCAAGAATAATCTATCCAGCAAAACTTTCATTTAGAATGGAAGGGCAGATAAAGTGCTTCTCAGATAAGGTCAAGTTCAAGGAGTACATCATCATGCAGCCTCTACTATATGAAATGTTAAAAAGTTTCGTGTGAGGACTCAGGAGCGAAGGCACCGAGGCCAGATCAGCTACTGGGGAATTCAGATCAGTCACAGCCAAGACGTTTGTGAGGTAATCAAGCAAAATGCAACCAGAGAAACAAAATAGAACCAGAGACATTGAAGTTTAGAACATTCTGGCAGTAACCAGAGGGGAAGGGGAAGGGGAGAAGGGGGACAAGGGTATTCAGGAACTGCTATAAAGGACACATGGACAAAACCAAGGGAGAAGGGGGAAGCAAGGGAGGGAGGTGGTTTTTCCTGGGGTGGGGTGGGGGGAGGGTAAATGCAGACAACTGTAATTGAACAACAATAAAATAATTTTTTTAAAAAAGGTGAGAATAGGACCTGAATATTCACTTCTTCTAAGGAGATATACAGATGACCAATAGACAATATAAAAATTTATTCAATATCAATAATCACCACAGAAATTCAAATTGAAACCACCATGAGTTATCACTTCACATCTGTCAGAATGGCTACCATCAATAAATCAACAAATGACAAATGTTGGTGAGGATGTAAAGAAAAGGAAACATTTGTGCACTGTTGGTGAGAATGCAGCTAGGTGTAGCCACTTACCCCAATGAAGGTTCCTGAAAAAAAAAAAAAAGGAACTGCCTTAAGATCCAGCAATTCCAGTTTTGGGTATATATCCAAAGAAACTCAAAACACTGATTTGAACGCATATAGGCACCCTTATATTCACTGCAGCATTATATACAACAGCCAAGCTATGGAAGCAACCTAAGTACCTATCAGTAGATGAGTGGATAAAAAAGCTATGGTACATTTACACAATGGAATACTACTTGGCTGTAAAAAAGAAGGCAACCTTACCATTTATGACAGCATAGATGGACCTAGAGGGTACTATGCTCAGTGAAATAAGTCAGACAGAGGAAGACAAATGCCATATGATTTCACTTATATGCAGAATCTAAAGAACAATAAATGAACAACGAAACAGAAACAGACTCATAAACACAGAGGGTAGACTTGTGGTTGCCAGAGCAGGGGGGTGTTGGGAGACTGGATAAAAGAGGTGAAGGAACTAAGAAGTACTAATTTGTAGTTACAAAATAGTCATGGGGATCTAGAGTACAGCACAGGGAATATACTCAATAATATTGCGATAACTGTATGGTGTCAGGTGGGTACTGAGAATATCAGAGGGAACACTTTGTAAAGTATATCATTGTTTAACGACTATGCTGCATACCCGAAGCCAATACAAAATAATATTGAAAGTGAAGCATAATTGAAAAAAATTTTAGAACGCCAGTGGTACTTTAACAGGAAGGAAAACATTTCAGTTGCAAAAATCAACATAGCTATCATGAGACAAATTGACGTAGAAGAGTGGGATAAAATTTTATGGCAAGAAAACTAGTTAATGAACTGTTGGAACACCCTGAGTTGATGGTCAGAATAGAACTTATTCTCATAGATACTTATAGATACAGTTAAATAAAATACATGTAACTCATTAGGAATGCTTAATTTTATGCTTAGTAAGTTCTGGTTACTAAGAATCATATTCGTATAGCATATTTATTATTCTTTAGTATTCTCCTTCCACATTACTTACTTACTTAAAGTTCTACTTAAAAAACTTGAAAAATTATTGGTTGCATCTTACAATACTATCAGATGCCTGACTTTGAATATCATCCCTCTAAAACCAAGGTTGTTAAATGGTGAAAGGGTGATCTTTTCAACAAATAGTGCTGAGGCAAATGGATATCTACATGCAAAAGTATAAAGTGGAACTCTTGCCTCACAACATATGCAAAAGTACCATATTTTGCCATGTATAATGTATGCTTTTTGTCCAAATTTTTGAGGGGAAAATAACGATGCACATTATACATGGATAGTAATAATTCTGTATCTATATAAATGTTTTTAATTCTTTTATTTATGTATATACGTTAAAAGTGTAACTCTAGCCCTGGCTGGTGTAGCTCAGTGGATTGAGCATGGGCTAGGAACCAAAGGGTCACCAGTTCGATTCCCAGTCAGGGCTCATGCCAGGGTTGCAGGCCAGGTCCCCAGTGAGGGCCATGTGAGAGGCAACCATACGTTGCTGTTTCTCTTCCTCTCTGTCTCCTTCCCTTCCTCTCCCTCTAAAAATAAATAAAATCTTAAAAAATAATAAATTTTTTAAAAGTGTAACTCTAGAAAGCAATAACGATATACATATGCAAAATAATACCCTGGAATACAATAATTGGTTTTGTTTCTAAATTTAAATAAATAAAAAATTGAATTAAAAAATTAAAATAAAAGATTTTTTCCTGAAAGTTGGGCCAAAAAATGTGGATGTGCATTATACACAGCAAAATATGGTAACTCAAAATGGATTAAAGATACACATGTTTTTTTATTTTTTAAATTACTTTATTGTTGTTCAATTACAGTTGTCTGCATTTTTCCCCACCACTTGCCCCCACCCCAGCCAAACCCACCTCCCTTCCTTGCTTCCACTCTTGCCCTTGGTTTTGTCCATGTGTAAAGATATACATTTTAAAGCAGACAATGTAAAACTCTTAGGAGAAAAACATGTGTAAATTGCTATGACTTTGAATTAGAGAATAAATTTTTAGATATGACACCAAAAGGATGAGCAATAATTAAAAATAAATTTGACCTCATCAAATTAAAATCTTCTTTGCCTCAAAGGACACTATCAAGAAGTGAAAAACAAATACCATATGATCTCATTTATAAGAAGAATCTAATGAACAAAATAAACTGATTAGAAAAACAGAACCAGAGACATGGAAACATGGGACAGACTGACAGCTGCCAGAGGAGATGGGTGAGTGGAATAATGGTGGAAAGAAGGGGAAAGGATTAGTCAAAGAAAATATATGAATGACCCATGGACAATGGTTTGGGAAATGACTGTGGGAGTGGGGGGCAGGCCAGGTAGAGGAGGACAATGAAGAAAAATTGGGACAACTATAATAGAATAATTTTTTAAAAAATTTTAAAAGCCCTGGTGGGCCCTGGCTGGTGTAGCTCAGTGGATTGAGCACAGGCTGCGAACCAAGGGTTCGCCAGTTTGATTCCCAGTCAGGGCACATGCCTGGGTTGCAGGCCAGATCCCCAGTGGGGGCCATGTGAGAGGCAACCACACATTGATGTTTCTCTCCCTCTCTTTCTCCCTCCCTTCCCTTCTGTCTAAAAATAAATAAATAAAATCTTAAAAAAAAAAGCCCTGGTTGGTGTGGCTCAGTGGATTGAATGCCAGCCTGAGAACCAAAAGGTTGCTGTTTTGATTGCTGGTCAGGGCACATGCCTGGGTTGTGGGTCAGGTCCCCATTTTGGAATGTGAAGGAGGCAGCCAATGGTGTATCAATATCACATCGATGTTTCTCTCCCCCTCTTTCTTCTTCCCTTTCCCTCTCTCTAAAAATAAATAAATAAAATATTTAAAAGAAAAAGTGAAAAGACAAACCACAGAATGTGAGAAAATAATTACAAATTATATATTTGATGAGTCTAGTGTCCATAATACATAAAGACATCTTAGGTTAACAATCAAACACACATAATCTAAGTTAAAAATAAACCTTTTGACCCAGCAATCCCACTTCTGGGACTATATCCAAAGGAATCCAAAACACTAATTTGAAAGAACATAAGTGCCCCTATGTTCATTGCAGTTTTATTTACAATCACCAAGGTATGGAAGCAGCGCAAGTGTCCATTGGTAGGTGAGTGTATGAAACAACTATGGGCCATCTACACAATGATATCCTACTTGGCTGTAAAAAAGAAGGAAGTTTTACCCTTTATGACATTATGGATGAACCTGGAGAACATTATGTTAAGTCAAATGAGCTCATGCAGCTTTTATGTAAAACAGTTTAGCAGTTAAAAAATTAAACATGAATTGACCACGTGACACAGAAATTCTACTTCTAGATGCCCACACAAAAGAATTGAAGTCAAGTTTTCAAACAAATATTTGTACACAAATGTCTTAGCAGTACTACTCACAATAACCAAAAGATGGGAACAACCATTATATGCATGAAAGGATAAATGAACAAATAAAATTGTATATTTATATACAATGGAGTATTACTCAGACATCAAAAGGAATCAGGTATTTGTATATACTACTACATGGCTAAACATCAAAAACATTATACTAAGTGAAAGAAACCAAACACAAAAGGTCACATATATGTTTTTATTTCTATAAAATATCCAGAATAGGTAAATCCATAAAGACATAAAATACATTGTTAGTAGCCAGGGCTTGGGGGTAGGGTGGAGAATAGGGAGTGACTGCTTGTTTGGCACAGGGTTTCTTTTTCAGGAGATAACAATATTTTAGAACTAGATAAAAGCACATTTCCTCATTGTGGATGTACTAAATGTAACTGAATTTCACATTTTAAAATAATTCTATATTATGTGAATTTTACCTCAATAAACTACAATATTTTTTAAAAAGCAATGAACTGTAAATGTAAAAGTGTATATATGGGCAGCTTCAACCTGAGTCTTGGCTTCTCACCTTCCTCCCTGAACAACATGAGCTTCAGCACACGCTCCAGGTTCTCCACAAGCTACCAGACCCTGGTTTCCATGCAGTCACTCAGCTACCGGATCTGGCTGGCCAGCAGCGTGGCCAGCATGCAGGCACTGGGGGCTTGGGCTCCCGGATCGCGGTGTCCTGCTCCACCAGCATGTGGGACAGCTGCAGATCCGGGGGCCTGGTGGGCATAGGGGGCATCCAGAGTGAGAAGGACACTATGTAATGTCTGAAGGACTGCCTGGCCTCCTACCTAGAGAGGGTGAGAAGCCTGGAGGCTGATAATCAGAGACTGGAGATCAAAATCCAGAAACTCTTGGAGAATAAGGGACCCCAGGTCAGAGACAGAGAGCATTATTTCAAGACCATCAAGGACCCGAGGGCTCAGATCTTTGCAAATTCTGTGGACAATGCCTGCATTGTTCTGCAGATTGACAATGCCAGTCTTGCTGCTAATGACTTCAGAGTCAAGTATGAGATGGGGCTGGCAATGTGCCAGTCTGTGGAGAATGACATCAATGGTCTCTGAAAGGTCACTGATGACACCAGTATCTCTCAACTGCAGCTGGAGGCAGAGATCGAGGCTCTCAACAAGGAGCTTCTCTTCATGAAGAAGAACCACGAGGAGGAAGTAAATGATCTACAAAACCAGATTGCCAATTCTGGGTTGACCATGGAGTTGGATGCCCCCAAATCTCAGGACCTCGGCAAAATCATGGCAGACATCCAGGCCCAGTAAGATAAGTGGCTTGGAAGAACCTAGAGGAGCTAGACAAGTACTGGTCCCACCGGATAAAAGAGCACCACAGTGGTCACCTCACAGACCTCTGAGATAGGCGCTGCTGAGATGACACTCAGAGAGCTGAGACATACAGTCCAGTCATTGGAGATCGACCTGGACTCAATGAAGAATATGAAGGTCAGTTTGGAGAACAGCCTGAGGGAGGTGGAAATGAGCTATGCCATGAAGATGGAATAACTCAATGGGATCCTGCTGTACCCGGAGTCAGAGCTGGCCCAGACCCAGGCAGAGGGGCAGCTCCAGGCCCAGGAGCATGAGGCCCTGCTGAACATCGAGGTCAAGCTGGGGGCTGAGATGGCCACCTACCACAGCCTACTGGAAAAAGGGGAGGACTTCAATCTTGTTGATGCCCTGGATGAGAGCCCCTCCTTACAAACCATCCAAACGACGACGACCTGCAGGTTCGTAGACGGCAGAGTGGTGTCTGAGGTCAATGACTCCAAAGTTCTGAGGCACTAAAGGCAGTAGAAGTGGTGCACAACACGGCAGGGCAGAAGGCCAATAAAAAGTTTACTGAAGAAAAAAAAGTGTGTATATGATCTTTCAATTTTACTCCAGTAAGCTATATGTTTATCCTTACCAAGTACCACACTGGTTTGATCACCATTGTTTTCTAGTAAGTTTTGAAATTTAAATCCTCCAACTTTTTAAAAATCAAGATTGTTTTGGTTATCGTGGGTCCTTTACAATTCCATATGAATTTTAAGTGCAGTTTATCAATTTCTACATGACATTGAGCTTCGATTCTGATAGGGATTTGTTGTGTTACATCTTTAGATGAGTTGGGGGGAGTGTTGAATTGCTATCTTTATCAATATTAGCTCTAACAATCCACGAACATGGGACGTTTTTCATTTTTTAGATCTCTATTTCATTTTCAATTGTTCATAGTTAATGTATACAAATAAAATTGATTTTTGTATATCAATCTGTACCAAGAAGATTTGTAGAACTCTTTTATTAGTTTTAATATCTTTTTTATTTTTCAATTATAGCTCATATTTAATATTATTCTGTATTAGTTTCAAATGTGCAGCAGTGCTTAGAAAAGCATGTAGTTTATAAAGTCATCCCCCTACTGCTTTAATTACCAACCTGGCTTTACTCATTTATTGTGATATTATTGATTATTTATTGATTAGTTATATATATGACTATATATAACTAATCATATAGTTTCATGCTGTAACTTACATCCCTGTGACTATTTTGAATAAATTTTGGATATTAACTTCTTATAGAATGTATTATTTGCAAATATCTTCCCTCATTCAGTAGGTTGTCATTTTGTTTTCTTGATGGTTTCCTTGGTTGTATAAAAATGTTTCATTTTGATGTACCACTTGTTAATTTGTTCTTTTGTTTCCCTTGCCAGAGGAGATATATCAGAAAAAAATATTGCTGAGGGAAATGTCAGAGATTCTATTCCCTATGCTTTCTTCTAAGAACTTTATGATTTTGAGTCTTACATTTAAGTCTTTAATCCATTTTTATTTTATTCTTGTATTGATATATGGTATAATAAGGTGAACTAGTTTTATTTATCTGCATATATCTGTCCAATTTTCCCCAAAGCATTTACTGAATAGGCTGTCTTACCCCATTGTATGTCCTTGCATCTGCTGTCATATATTAATTGGCTGTATAGGTGTGGGTTTATTTCTGGGCTCTCTATTCTGTTCCAGTGATCTATTAATATGGGTCTGTTTTTATTCCAGTTCCATGCTGTTCTAATTGCTGTAACCTTGTAATATACTTTAATAACAGGTAGCATAATACCTCCCTCTTTCTCAAGATTTTTGTGGATATTTAGGGTTTTTGGTGTGGTTCCATATAAATTTTTGAATTACTTGTTCTAGTTCTATGAAAAACATATTGGTATCTTGATAAGAATTAAATTGAATGTATAGATTGTTTTGGGTATTATAGACAAACCCAAAATAATGTTTAATGATGTTATTTCTTTCTATCCATGAGCACAATATATGCTTCCATTTATTTGTATCTTTGATATTTTTCTTCATTGTTTTATAATTTTATAAGTACAGGTATTTTATGTCCTTGGTAAAATTTACTCCTAGGTATTTTATTTTTTTGATTCAATTATAAATAGAATTGTTTTCTTAGTTTCTCTCTCTGATAGTTCATTATTGGCGTATAAAAATGCAACCAATTTCTTTTTAATATAACTTTTTAATTTTTCAGTTACAGTTAACTTACAATATTATATTAGTTTCATGTGTATAACTCAGTGATTATAGACCTTACTAAGTGGTTACCCTGATAAACCTAGAACACATCTGACAGCATACAGGCTTGTTAACTGATTTATAGAAAAAATTTTTCTTAGTTCTGAAAAAAACTAGCACAATTTATAACTCCAAAAATTTTAGAATACTTAACCAAACTATACATTTTGTGCAAATAAAATAGTGGAAGAACAATACCCAGTGCCCATATCTTGACTTCTAGATGCAATTCTCTAATTACAGAAACCAGGACTATTTAAATAAATGGAGGATCGAAGGAATATGGCAAGAAAAACACAGGATAAGTGTATTAGTAATGTTTCTTCAGAGAAACATTAAAATTAGAGTGTGGGCATGTGTGTATATAAAAACAGAAAGATGAGGTAGAAATTTGTTGTAAAGAATTGATTCATGCAGTCATTGAGGCTGAAATGTCCCCAGATCTTCAGTCATCAAGTTGGAGACCCAGGAGAGCAGATGATGCAGTTTTAATCCCAGAAGGTCTATGAACTAGGAGAGTAAATGGTGTAACCAGACTGAAAGCCAGCAGGCTTGAAACCCAGGAAGAACTGATGTTTCAGTTCAAGTCTGAAGGCAGGAATAGACTGTTGTCCCAACTCAAGGCAATCTGCTTTACTCAGTCTACTGATCCAAATGTCAACCTCATCCAAAACACCCTCACAAACAAACCCAGAATAACATGGGACCAAATATCTGGTACCTAGTGGCCCGGTCAAGTTGATATCGTATTGACCAAAAAGTTCATTTGGTTTTTACTGTAAGATGACTCTAGGAGCGCTTAGTTGTTGAAACAACTTTGTTAAATTGTGTTGTGACAGCTGTTATATCACTGTGCATTTTTAAAAACTTATCAAAATTGGTGAATTTTTGTGCAGCCATTTTAATATTGAAGACAGAAAAAATGCATAACATTTTTGGCATATTATGCTTTATTATTTCAAGAAAGGTAAAACACAACTGAAACACATACAAAAAAAGATTTGTGCAGTGTATGGAGAAGGTGCCGTGACTGATCAAACGTGTCAAAAGTGGTTTGTGAAGTTTTGTGCTGGAAATTTCTCTCTGGTTGATGCTCCATGGTCAGGTAGACCAGTTGAAGTTGATAATGATCAAATTGTGACATTAACTAGAACAATCAACGATATACCAAGCAGGAGATAGCTGACATACTCAAAATGCCCAAATCAATAAAATTATTGGTGAAAATGAAAAATGTGTCTTTTATTTTATGGGAAAATATACAGAGTTTTTGGCCAACCCAATACATGAATTAATCATCACAATGAGCCTAGAATATCTAGTAATGCCAGAAAGTGAGGAAGTGCTTAAGAGATGAGGAATAATATCAAAGGGATATAAGAGCCAAACTGAAAGAGCTCTGAATGATCAAATCTGGAACAATTTGAATAACCAAATAAATATTATTATAGTACTGGATTACAACCCAAAGTATAAAATAAATATCCACGAGTTAATACTTATATAAATAAATAATTGAAAAAAATAAATGAATAATGAATATATGATGTAAAAAACAAATACTAGTTTCTTCTTATTATAAAATAATGAAAATGTACAATATAATATGTATACAATTGAACAATATCTAGAGATGAATTTTAACAAATAAAGTTCCTGTTAGATGACATATTATAAAGACAAAATAATCTCTAGGTCTCATAAGGCTCATAATTTATTTAATAGTTCCTTCATGAAGTGTACTCGATCAACTAGAGGCTCTCAATCCAGTAAAAAAAATGACACCCATCACTGTTTTTGTGTTATTTTTTATTTGATGAAAATTTTTTTATATTTATATCTTGCCCTATAATAAAACTTAGAAAACTAATAGGCATTATTTTTCATACCATGACAGTGAAATCCGAGTTTTCCCCCCTAAGTAATAAGGTATAATATGTGAAAGCTACCAAAGTCTAGTAAGGGAAGAATCAAGATAAAAACAATAAAAAAATAAGTAAGTGGGGGAACAGAGACACTTCTTCCCTACAGAATTCTAAATGATATGCATAGATACTTCCCTTCCTCAAAAAGGTAGAGTTTATTCTCACTCCTTGGCTGTAGGCCAAATTTAATGACTCCCTTCCAAAACAAGATTAAATAAAAGGAAATATAATAAATTGTTATGGCCTGGATGTTTGTTTTCTCCCAAAATTTATATATTGAAGTCCTAACTTCCATCGTGATAGTATTTAGAGGTGGGTCCTTTGATAAATTTTAGATTTAGATGAGGTCATAAGGGTTGGACCCGTATAATAGTATTAGTGCCCCTATACAAAGAGGAAAACAAATACCACTCTCAGTGCATGCACAATGAGCTCATAAGAATACACAGCAAGTAGGTGGCCATCTAGAAGCCAGGAAGAGGGCTCCCATTAAGAGCAAAATCTTCTGGAACTTTGATCTTTGAATTCCCAGCTTCAGAACTCTGAGAAATAAATGTCTGTTGTTTAAGCCTCTCAGTCAATAGTATGTTGTTATACCAGACTTAGCTGACAAAAACTTTACAAAGAAGAGACCTGTCAGACACCATCTTAAGCATGCGATCAAGCTCAACATCACCAATGATGCCAGGTTTATACTATATAACCCCTGATACAATATAATGAGAGGGCCAATTCACCTCTCTGGTGTTCTACTTCCAAACACATAACCCCTATCTAAGCCAGGGGAAAACATTAGAAAAATCCAAATTAAGCTACATGCTATCAAATAAATGACCAGTAATCTTCAAAACTCTCAAGATAAGAAAAAACAAGGAAAAATTGAGAAACTATCACAGAGCAAAGGAGACTAAGGAGGTATGATTATTAAATGCAACATGATATCCTGGACTGAATGCTAGAATAGAAAAAGGACACAGAAGAAATATTAAAGTCCAAATGAAACCTGGAGTAAAGTTAATAGTAATGGGCCAATGTTGGTTTCTTAGTTTTGACAGATACTCCATTTTATATTATTGTAAGATGTTAATAAAGGTGAAAATAGATAAGACATCTCTGTACTATCTTTGAAATATTTTTGTAAATAAAAAATTATTTCAAATTAAAAAGTGTTTCTAAAATATAATAAGAATACATGTGAGCAGTATTATGGTTGTTAAATACAACCATTCTTAAAAAGTAAATTATAATCACCATATATTTGGCCCTCTTTACCCATTAGTACACCCCACCCTCCTTTTCTCTGGTAACCACCATACTACTGTCTGTCTATGAGTTTTTGTTTGTTTTCCTTGTTTTTTATTTGCTTTCAGTTTTACATATCACATATAAATGAAATCATATGGTTTTTAGCTTTTTCTGACAGACTAATTTTGCTTAGCATAATATTATAAGGGTTGATCCCTGCTGTCACAAATGGCAGTATTTCATCTTTTCTTATGTCTGAGTAGAACTCCTTTGTCTATATGTACCACATCTTCTTTTTCCAAACATCTATTGAAAAACACTTTGGGATGGCTGGGGTGGGGGAGTTCTGGGGGGAAAATGGAGACAACTGTACTTGAACAACAATAAAAGAGTGTGAAAAAAACCTAAGGAGAATGTTTTTCCTTTGCTGAATTATCTAAAAGCCCTAATTGACCATATAATTGCCACTTAATCATACCAGTTTGTACTGTGCAAACCTACCTCATGGTTAAAATGCTGAAAATTGTATAAGAAACCATGCCAGCCTTTCAAATAAATAGCTATATTTCAACTACTCTATGTTTACCTTTTTGCATTAGCTGACCATTTTTATGTCATCATCTTTTCTTTTTTTCCAACTTCTTTTTCATAGTAATATTTGCCTATCTTCTCTCCCACTTACATATATGTGGAAGTTAGGAATGTATTTTTAAGGTAATTTGTGGTTGAATGAAAACTGGCAAACACAGATGAAGAAACATATTTTATGAGATAAATAAAAAATCAAATGAGGAAGAAACCAATGGCTATATATGCCTTATATAAAAAGAAAAAGAAAAAACACTTTGGTTGTTTCCATGTCTTGGCCACTGTGAATAATGCTGCAACAAACATAAACATGGGGTAAATATATCTTTGTGAATAAATATTTTTAAAAATTTTGGTTAGCTATCCAGGTGAGAGATTACTGGGCTGTATATTACCTCTACTCTTGATTTTTTAAGGACCCGCCAGACTGTTATCCACAGTGGCTGTACCAGTTTTCATTCCCACCAGCAATGAATGAGGGTTCCTTATCCTCCACAGCCTCTCCAACAAGTGTAATTACCTGTCTTGTTGATAATAGCCATTCTAAGGTAGTATCTCATTGTAGTTTTGATTTGCATTTCCCTAACAGAGAGTGAAGTTGACCATCTTTTCATATATCTCTTGGCCATTTGTATGTCTTCTTGGGAGAAGTGTCTGTTCGGGTCCTTTCCCCATTTTTTTACTGGATTTTTGGTGTTGGGTTGCATGGGTTCTTTGTATATTGTAGATATTAACCCCTTCTATGAGCTAATGTTTGCAAACATCTTATATCACTTGGTTAGTTGACTTTTTTGTTGATGTCTTCTTTTGCTCTGCAAAAGCTTTTTAGTTGGACAAAAAATGACATATTCCTATACATTTAATTTTGCTTTTAATTCCCTTGCCTTTGGGGTCAAATTCATAAAATTCTCTCTAAGACCAAAGTTCGTAAGTTGAGTACCTATGGTCTCTTCTCTGAAATTTATGGCTTTAGGTATTATATTTATATATTTGATCCATTGTGAGTTAATTTTGTATATGGGGACAAACAATAGTGTAGTTTCATCCATTTGCGTGTGGACTTTCCAGTTTCTCCAGAACCATTTATTGAAGAGGCTTTCTTTTCTCCATTGTATGTTTTGGCTTCTTTGTCAAAATTATTTGCCCATACACTTGTGGTTTTATCTCTGGCCTCTCAATTCTATTCCATTGGTCTGTGTGTCTGTTTTCTGCCAATACCTTGCTATTTTGATTATTGTTGTCTTGTAGTGTTATTTGAAGGCAGAGAGTGTGATACCTATAGCTTTGTTCTTTTTTCTCAAGACTGCTTTTGCTATACAGTGTCTCTTGTGTTTCTACACAAATCTAATGATTTTTTATTTCTTTAAAAAATACCATTAGAATTTTTATGGGGATTCCATTAAGCTTGTATATGGCTTTGAGTAATATGGACTTTTTTAACTATGTTGGTTCTTACAATACATAAACATGAAATATCTTCCCATTTCTTTGTGTTATTTTTAATAATGATTTGTAGTTTTCATTGCATAGGTCCTTCAGATTCCTTGTTAAATTTATTGCTAGCTGTTTTACTCTTTTGGTTGCAACTGTAAAAAAATGGGTTTAAAAATTTTTTTTTCTGAAATTTTATTGTTATTACATAGGAGTGTGATAGATTTTTGTACATGAATTTTGTATCCTGTTACTTTACTATATTTGTTTATTATTTCTAATAGTTTTTTGGTGGAGTGTTTAGGGTTCTTTATAGAATCATGCTGTCTGCAAAAGTGACAATTTTACTTCTTTATTTCCAATTTTGATGCCTTTTATTTCTTTCTCTTATCTGATCACTGTGGCTGGGATTTCCAATACTATGCTGAATAAGATTGGTGAGAGTGGACATCTCTGTCTTGCTCCTGATATTAGAAGAAAAGCTTTCAGTTTTTCACCATTGAGTATGATACTGGCTAAGTTTGTCTTGTATGGCTTTTATGTTGGGGTTCTTTCCTTCTGTGACCATTTTATTGAGTATTTTAATCATAAATGGATTTATACCTTATCAAATGATTTTTTGCATTTATTGGTATGATTATATTGTTTTATTCTTTATTTTGTTCATGCAATATAATTTATCATGGAATTGCACACTTGAAACCTAGATATATTTTTTAATTTTTATTTATTTATTTGTAGACAGAAAGGAAGGGAGGGAGAAAGAGAGGCAGAGAAACGTCAATATGTAGTTATCTCTGGTATGCCTCCTACTGGGGACCTGGCCTGCAACGGAGGCATATGCCCTGGTTAGGAATCAAACCAGGGACCCTTTGGTTTGCAGGCTGGTGCTCAATCCACTGAGCCACACCAGCCAGAGCTGAAGCCTATACAGTCATCCCTCACTATATCGCAGTTCACTTATTGCAGCTTCATTGTATCATGGTTTTTTTTAAAAAATATATATCTAATTCTGTATCTCAGAGTTTTCGCTATATTGCGGGATTTTGTGGTATATAGGTATTTATATAATATTTATGATTGTAATATGAAGTGTTTAAAAGAGTGTGGAAAAGGTTAATAAGAGAGTGGGAAAGGTTTATAGAAGTGTGGGAAGGGTTTATAAAGCCTTAAGATATATATAAATAATAAAATAAATATAATGACGCTATCTCACAGATTTTCACCTATCACGGGGGTCTCTGGAATGTAACTCCTGCGATAGGTGAGTGATCACTGTAATTTGATTAGTCTTAAACTTTGACAAAATACAAAACTCAAAAAGTTGGCTGGATAATTGAGATTTCTTTTCAGTTTGTACCAATATATTAAATTAATATTTCTGTAATAAATACCACTGCTTGAATAAGCCATATTACTCTAGTGATTGTATTCACAAATTAGGGACATTTTGCTTACCCTGATTAATGTGAATGAAATCAACCTTGTCAGTATCTTTTTTTGCACTTTATAACTTAAAATTTTTAAGAGTTGAGATTTGGGCCTACACTACACTATTTTAAGAGATCAGATCTAGTCTTGACTGTAAAGTCACCATCAAAGGTTGTCTTCTCTTCAACCAGGTAGCTTGCTGTGACAAAACTTTAATTGTGTCATATGTTGCCAGGGATTTCTTTGTTTTTACAATTGTTTTTGAGGAATAATTATTCACTTTACTTCTGCTTTGTGTGCTCCCAACACTTTTTATTTACTTCTACCCACTGGAAGAAGAAGGCCTCACCATATGATTTATCCAGTCAATGCTACATAAGAATGTACCAACTGCCCACTAAAAGTGAGGCAAGACACATGACTATGATAAGTCCAGCACATGGTCCATCTTTTGTGACAGGTCTAGCTGGGAAGAGCAGATCGATGTCTATGTCATTAACAAGATCTAAACTTCCAGAAGCTTTAGTCAGATAGTATTTCTTTGCATTGCTGTGGGGTCAGTTATAGTAAGATGGAAAGATGACTTTTTTTTTGTCTACATAGTTGTTTTATTTTAAAATAGTCTGTAAAAATCAGAACACTTAAACAGGTATTAAAGCAATAATCTTAACTGTTATTCAAAAAATGACATTGCCTCAGCCATTTGTGTTTGGTTATAAAAACATGTTACAAATTTATTATTAAAAATGTTTCTTTTAGGTAAACCAGAAGTTAAATATTCGAATTAAAGATGCTTTCTTGAAACAACTTTCAGATTCTGTTGATACCGATACTGTCTTCATGATATTTTTATTTCATAAGTTTGAATTTCTTCAAAAAAAATGAAAACAATCTTATTTGAATATTCAATTATACTTAGAAATCTGTACTTTGAAACAGATCATGAAAAAAATATAGTATTCTCCTCCTCAAGCATGTGTTTGGTTCTAAAACTAAAAATAGAAGAAATTTAAAATTGAGCTAGCATTATAAATAGAAAATCCCTGGTTGTTTGTAAATATTGTTTTGGAACTTAAGCATTATCTGAATAAACTGAACTCCGGGATTTATCTCGATTTGGGGGCGGGGGGGGGTTGTCTTTTGTGTATCTTGAAGAATGAGCAAACACGTGGATGGTCCTGGCTTTATATACACCCATTACGCGAACACCAGCCCAACCCACGGAGAACTGACCAAGAGACTAAATAAGCTGCCGGTACCCTTCTTCCACTCCAGCTGCTTTTGCTTTCAGTGCCTCCTTCCTTTCCCCGCACGCTCTCAAACGTCATTACTGCCTGCAGTTGCAGAGGACAAGCCAAAGCCCCTGCCCTCCATGCAGTTCTCATTCTCAGAAGCGTCTTGGCTGTGGCTGATCTAAATTTCCCGGTAGCTGATCTGGCCTTGGTGCCTTCTCTCCTGAGTCCTCATACGAAACTTTTTAACATTTCATATAGTAGAGGCTGCATGATGATGTACTCCTTGAACTTGACCTTATCTGAGAAGCACTTTCTCTGCCATTCCATTCTAAATGAAAGTTTTGCTGGATAGATTATTCTTGGTTGTAGGCCCTTGCTCTTCATGATTTGAAATATCTCTCTCCAGCCCCTTCTTGCTTGGAAGGTCTCCTTTGAGAAATCCGCTGACAGTCTTATGGGGATTCCTTTGTAGGTAACTGTCCCCTTTTCTCTAGCTGCTTGTAAGATTTTTTCCTTATTC
>PVJI01028694.1:0-16188 GCA_004026765.1 Micronycteris hirsuta
GTTCTCTGTGCAACTGGTTCTGATAGGGAGGGCTCTGGTTCTGAAGGTCATGAACTGGGGTCCAAGGGTGACCATCTGATTTCTAGGGTGTTTGCAAGGTCTAAACTCCAGAAAGCTGCAGGATGTCCCTGTGAATCTAGGGACTTTTAGTAGAAGGTGCTTGTAGTGCTAGGGACTTTTAGCTGCCACATACTGAGTTTAAGTACTGAGCTTATGTATAGTCCTTCCCAGTGTGGGAAAGGAACAGGGATTAAAAGTGAATTATAGTTAAATCTGGATGGATAAAACTATGTAGGAAAGGTTGTGAAAGTTTTAAACCTGGAGGAAAGGAAACCTCAACCACTTGTTTTCTGGTTCTATGGGAATATTGTTTCAATTTGTTTTTGCTTCTGATCAGAAATCTTCTGTACCTGAAGACCTGCTTAAGGTCACCTGAAGACCTAGTGAATGTCACCTGTAACCAGTTGGGGAGAATGCCTTTGCTTATCGGGACCCAGGAAGGGTCATTTGGGGCTGATGAGTGTTTCAGCCTGAGGCAAAGAAGCATGTCTCTGTCAAGAGACCAAGCCTGAAAGAGCATGTCTCTGCAGAGGCACCAGTGGACGTACTGGTGCAAGAGAATACCTCTACCTGTGTATTGTTCTTATGGAACTCTGTCTGTGTTTTGGATTTTGCTCTGTATATGCTCTGAAAAGAAATTGAGGATTCCAGAAAAGGTTGAAACTTCATACTCCATAGGAAAGTGAACAAGGAAAAGTGTCAGATATGTAAATGAAGAAGGTTTGTAAATGTTGCAGAAGGTCTGGGGAAAGTTGTAAAGATAAATAGAAATGTGAGAGTTTTAGAAAGAAATTATGTGGTGTTAGTAGTAGAAGATATAAGGCATGGAGATACAATCTTGGTGGATATCAGAAGTAAAAGGATTTTCCTTCATACTTTGTATTTTTCTCCCTACCTGATCCCTCCAGAATTTGGCATTCTGAAGCAGTGAGTGAGGACATAAAGTTTCTTTGCATAAATCCATTAAAACCAGTCATTAATGGTGATTTTATTAACCAAGACTTAGACTGGAATGTCACGCCTAAAGGAGGCATGTCTGGGTTCTGGTTGTCACCAGAAAGCCCTAAGGAACTGGGATTGACTTGCGAAGCTAGCAAAAGCCCACAAGAAAAAGCCTGGTACTTTGGTCAGTTGTGCGATTTGTGGCAGTCTTTCCAGGGAAGGAACGAAGGTTGCTTTCCTGAAAGATGGCTGAAAAGGAACCTGTAGGCACAATGGAAGCCTCAAGGATTTGAGTGAAACAACTGGTACAGGTGAAACCAGATGGCAGATGTGTGGCTCTGCTTCTGTGCCCCAAGGGGCGGACTGAGAAGTCAATCTAAAGGTTCCCTGTGTGAGTTCCAGCAAAGCAGACTTAAAGATCATAGGTGATCCAAGCTGCTCTTGGTGTGTTTATGCAAATGAACAGTCAAAATTAAAAGCTGGACTCAAAGTAGTCCCTTTAATAACAATGAGGGTAATCTTAAGGAGAAAAATCGTAGTTGAAGGAAAATCACAATCCTCAGTATTGGACATTGGAATGGCTCAGCTAACTGTCTTGAAAGTTTGTTTTTCATTTGAAAGTTGAAACTGGGTTTTTAATATCACCAAAGATGTTCAATTTACAGGCACGAAGGACCTGTCAAATTGCCACTGTTAAATGTCATTTCAGCAAGGACCTTGCAACTGAATGTCTTCCGAAAAGACAGTCTCACAGGCACAGAGACTGATTTAGGAATTATTATGTGAATTAACCTGTGTGTTCTTCTGTTTTCATAGGGCGTATGCCTATGACCTCATTACCTGAGTGAGTAGGTGCAATATAGGTCTCACTTAAGGAGCCCGTCTACATCATCCCCACCCCCCAGAGACTCAACGGTTTAGCTGAACTAAGTAGTTAAGTTGGTAAAGAGTTTGGGCGGTCTTCGGGCTTCACTTTAGAGCTGAATTTCCCTTTTCTGTCCTAATGGCTTGGACAGAAAGGGCCTAGATATCTGAAAGGAGGGAAAACCTAATATATTCCCCTCAGCCTGAGTTAAGTGTAGTAGGCCACAAGGGCTTTAGATAAGTGTAGCATGCCTTGTACACCTTCCTCCAGATAAACCAGTCTTTACCTAAGTCCCTGCCATTGTCATGTAGTAGTTATGATTTAATTGTGCTTCCAACTCTCTTGCCAAATCTGTCACCCCCAGAATACGACAAAGATGCCAGCTGTCCAGTAATACCAGCCTTTGGACACCGAGTCTGCAACTTCCTGGTGACAGCTGACTGACCTGGATTCTGTAAGGCCCTCCCCTTACAGGAAGGACTCCCCTTGTGCTGTACCCGCCTTTCAGGGCACCCCTGACCCTTGGGTAGGTAGGACGACGTCCATGTCCAGCTGGAAGCAGTTACAATAAGATGAGACCTTTGTCCATTGTCCTTTATAAGATTATAAAGGGGTTTTAAATCTGAAAGGAGGGATTGTTACAGGGTGAAGCCAAGAAATGGGCCCAAACAAGGATTTGCAATGGGGTCCAGAACTCAAGGTATCCAGGAAATATTAGAAATATGTATATAGAATGTCCTCATCCCTACAAGTCTGAACTAGGGGGATAGGACACAGAGCAGGGCCATTCAGAACTGTTTTGAATAGCAGTAGCTCTGCAGCTAACCTCTGGCATGGTCATTTAACATGTCTCTAACCTTTAACTGGTTTCATAGATATGTTAAATAGCTGTGGCCATGCTTTGAGCCGGGGGATAGAAGTGATTGGAGACACAAGATGTAACTGGGAATAGAGCAGAGACAGATAACTTCCCTAGCTCGGGTGGCCCAACAGAACCAGCGGGCATTAGACTTACTCACCAAAGAAAAGGGGGGAACCTGCCTTTTCCTCCACAAAGAACACTGCTACTATGTTAATGAAAGTAGAATAGTAGAAGAAAACATTAGTAAACTGAAAGACATTCACCGGAGACTAGGGAGCATCAGCTCCCCGACTGAAGGCCACTCCTGGTGGCAATCGGCTCTATTCTCCATGTTAGCCCCTATCTTAGGCCCCCTTTTCATCCTTTTCCTCGCACTAACCATAGGGCCCTGCTTGCTGCACATGGTAGCACAACAAATAGAAGCCGCAATGACCCGAAGTGCTATTGCCAAGATCCTTTCTCTCCAGAGACACCACTACCGAAGATTACAGCCGACTTAGACGGAGGGTGAATATGCGGACTATGACACTGATGCTAGAACAGACACCAGTGCTGTTTAGCATCAAAGGGGGGGATGTGACAGGCAACCTCCATATTACGGAACCGCAGAAACACCTCCTGCCTGCAGAGGGGGGCGAATGACAGGCAACCTCCGTGTTTTGTCTCTGTACTTTGTGAGCTCCCGTGTTTTGTCTCTGTACTTCATAACCTTCATATTAAGCCCCTGTGCTTTGTTTTTACCAAATAAGGTAGTTTAGACCTAACTTCTGCATCAGGCTTCTGTAACTTCGCTCCGCCACGTAGGCAGGAAGTCCAGGGCTATTTAAACCCTGGAGAGTCAGAGTCCGGGACTCAGAATTTGGAGTCCCTCTCCTCTGAGCCCACGCACGTAATAAAGGATCGTGCTCTACCATCTTTCCCGCTTGTGAGTTATTTTTCCGCAACACTATGACTAGGATGTTGGGACGTTTAAAGATGTCCTGGAGGTTCCTAAGCCTCTCCTCAGTTTTTTGAATTCTTGTTTCTTCATTCTTTTCTGGTTGGATGTTTTTTCCTTTCTGCTGGTCCACTCCGTTGATTTGAATCCCAGTTTCCTTCTCATCCCTATTGGTTCCCTGCAGATTTCCCCTCATTTCCTTTATATTATCCTTCATTTGTTCAAGTAATCGTGACAATCTTTCTTCAAATCCTGTGAGCATCCTGATTACCAGTGCTTTGAATTGTGCATCTGATAGGTTGACTATCTCTTTGTCACTCTGTTGTATATTTTCTGGCGCTTTGATGTGTTCTTTCATTTGGGTCATTTTTTTTTTCTCGGTGCACCTGTTACTTTAAGAGGTGGAGCCTTAGGTGTTCACCAGGGTGGGGCAACCCTCTTCATTGTGTTGGGACACTGTCTGTGGGGGCGGGGCCTGAGAGAACAATGGCGCTTGCTCTGTTCTCTGCACTTCCCCAGCTACCCACAGGCAAGTTGGGCCCTTCTTTGCTGGCTCCAGGGTGAGTGGGCAGGCCTGCACAGTTTCAAGTCCCTGTGGGTTTCCCCAAGGAACTCTCCTGTGAGGCTGGGAGTTCCTCCCACTGCCACCTCAACCCCCACAGGTGTATTCAGTTGGTGTTTTGTGGCTTTATTTCCCTGCATTGGTGAGCCATAGGTCTGTTCCGCTCTGCAGCTTTTTCTCCTGGTTTATCTGTGCAAGAATGAGGGACTGCGTAGTCCACCAGTCTCAGCCCAGGTTTCACCGAGTGCGCCTGCCGCGTTTTGACCAGGTGCACCTGATGCTGGGATTTTGTCCCAGTGAAATCCGTGGGGGACCGTGCCCTGATGCGTGAATCAATCTCACCCAGAGACATGTTTGGAGAATAGAGTCCGGCAGCCACGGGTCTTTCCCTCCATCTTGGAAAAGGCCTCTTGCCCAGCTCAGCCGGGCTTTTTATTAGAAGTTTTAGGATACATTTACATTGGATTGATTATTCATGGGCTTATGCAGAACAGGGGTTTTCAGTTGGGTCATGAGGATATATGGTAAGGGAATAGATAAGAGATAGGTTTACTCAGTAACAGAGTATTAGGATGTAAATTCAGGTCTGGTGGCAGACAGGACCAGGGTATACATTAAACAGGAGACAAGTAAATTGAGGGTAAGCTAACTAGGGCTGTTAACTTTTAGGACCATAAAACATTGAGGCAGGGATTCATTAATTTAAGCTTCCTGACTTTGGGAGGAAGAGAGACTCAGCAAGTTACAGACTTTTTTAAGATACATTTTTGCCAAATTCCCATTAGAGAATTCCTTTTCCACTGACATGATCCACACGGTAATAGTTTTTCCTCATGCGAAGCTGAGCTCAAAACGCGTAAATTCTGGAACTGCATGTTTTCACATATGTGGAAAGAATTCCCACATGCACCCGCCATGGGCTTCTCTGGACAGCTGGAGCCATGCCGGCTCCACAAGCCGCATCTTGCCGAGTGCTCTCCACCCGGCTCCGACTGGCTTACCGGTCTAGATGAACATGTCTTCTTTAACTCCTTGGTTGTCAGACTTCCACTCAGTTCAGTTTTCTGTCAGATATGGCTGTTTTTGTTTTTTAAATTGTTGTTTTTCCTCTTTTGGTTGTGCGAGGAGGCACAGTGTGTCTATCTATGCCTCCATCTTTGCCAGAAGTAAATATACCATAGTTTTTTGATCCATTCATTTACTGCTGGGCACTTGGGTTGCTTCCAGCACTTGGCTATTGTAAATTGTGCTGCTATGAACATTGGAGTGCATAGGTTCTTTTGGATTGGTGTTTCAGGGCTCTCAGGGTAAAATCCCAGCAGTGGAATTGCTGGGTCAAAAGGCAGTTCCATTTTTAGTTTTCTGAGGGAATTCCATACTGTTCTCCACAGAGGCTTCACCATTCTTCATTCCCACCAACAGTGCACTAGGGTTCCCTTTTCTCCACATCCTCTCCAACACTTGTCTGTTGTTTTGTTTATGATGGCCATTCTGACCAGTGTGAGGTGGTATCTCATTGTGGTTTTAATTTGCACCTCTCTGATGGCTAGTGATGCTGAGCATCTTTTCATGTCTCTGCGCCCTCTGTATGAATTCCTTAGAAAAGTGTCTGTTCAAGTCTTTTGCCCATTTTTTAATTGGGTTTTTTGTCTTTCTAAAGAGTCATATGAGTTCTTTATATTTTGGAGATCAAACCCTTGCCTGAGATATCATTGGCAGATATGTTTTCCCATGTGGTTGGTTCTCTTTTTACTTTAGTACTTTTTCCTTTAGCCGTGCAGACGGTTTTTATTTCAGTGAGGTCCCATTTGTTTATTCTTTCCTTTATGTCCCTTGCTCTAGGGGACATATCATTGAAGATGTTGCTGCATGGAATGTCTGAGATTTTCCTACCAATGTTTTCCTCTAGGACATTTATGGTACCACGACTTATATTTAAGTCTTTTATCCACTATGAATTTATTTTTGTGTATGGTGTAAGTTGGTGCTCGAGTTTCATTTTTTTGCATGTAGATGTCCAGATTTCCCAACACCATTTGTTGAAGAGGCTATTTTTACTCCATTTTATGCTGCTGCTCCCTTTGTCAAAAATTAATTGGACATAGAGACTTGGGTTTATTTCTGGGCTCTCTATTCTGTTCCATTGGTCCATCTGTGTGTTTTTATGCCAGTACCAGGCTGTTTTGATTACAGTGGCCTTGTAATACAGTTTGATATCAGGTATCATGATCCCTCCTACTTTGCTCTTCTTTCTCAAAATTGCAGCAGATATTCAGGGTTGTTTATGGTTCCATATAAATTTTTGAAGAGTTTGTTATATATCTGTAAAATATGCCATTGGCACTTTGATAGGGATTGCATTGAATCTATAAATTGCTTTGGGTAGTATGGACATTTTGATGATGTTCATTCTTCTGATCCATGAGCACAGTATAAGTTTCCATTTGTGTCTTCCATGATTTCTGTCTTCATGTCATGTAGTTTTCTGAGTACAGGTCTTTTACCTCCTTGGTTAGGTTTATTCCTTGTACTTTATTTTTCTTGTTGCTATATCAAATGGGATTTTTTTTTCTTGATTTCTGCTTCTGATGTTTCATTGTTGGTATACAAAAATGCCTTTGCTTTCTGGATATTGACTTTGTATCCCACTGTTTTCCCAAATTCATTTATTAGGTCGAGTAGTTTTTTGGCGCAGTTTATAAAATTTTCTATGCACACTATCATATCATCTGCAAACAATGACAGTTTTGTGTTCTCCTTTCCAATTTGGATGCCTTTTATTTCCTTTTCTTGTCTGATTGCTGTAGCTAAACCTTCCAATACTATGTTGAATAGAAGTGGTGACAGTGGACAACCTTGTCTTGTTCCTGATCTTAGTGGGAAAGATTTTTGCCCATTGAGTATGATGTTGGCTGTAGGTCTCTCACATATGGCCTTTATTATGTTGAGGAATGCTCCCACTATTTCCACTTTGCTGAGTGTTTTTTTATCATAAATAGGTGCTGTACCTTATCAAATTCTTTTTCTGCATCTATGATACGATCATGTGATTTTTGTCTTTGCTTTTGTTTATGTGATGTATTACGTTTATTGATTTGTGAATATTGTATCATCCTTGCATCCCTGGGATGAATCTCACTTGGTCATTTTGTATGATCATTTTAATGTATTGCTGGATGAGGTTTGCCAATGTTTTGTTGAGGAATTTAGCGTCTGTGTTCGTCAGTGATATTGGCCTGAAGTTTTCTTTCTTTGTTGTGTCTTTATCTGGTTTTGAGATTAGAAGGATGCTGGCTTCATGGAAAGAGTTTGGGAGCCTTCCATCATTTTGGATTGTGGGGAATAGTCTGGGAGGATAGGGGTTAGCTATTCCTTAAATGCTTTGTAGAATTCTCCTGTTAAACCATCAGGTCCAGGACTTCTGTGTGTTGGGGATGTTTTGATTACTGTTTCAATTTTATCTACTGTTATTGGTTGGTTCAGGCTTTCTGCTTCTTCTTTATTGAGTTTTGGAAGATTATATTTTTCTAGAAATATGTCCATTTCACCTTGGTTTTCACATTTCTTGGCATACAGTTCTTTGTAGTAGTTTCTTACAATCCTTTGTATTTTGTGGTATCAGTTGTAATATCTCTTCTTTCATTTCTGATTGTGTTTATTTGGGTCCTCTCTCTTTTTTTTTTCTTTGATGAGTCTGCTTAAAGGCATGTTGATTAAGTTTATCTTTTCAAAGAACCAGCTCCTGGATTCATTGGCCCTTAGACTTATGCTTTTAGTCTCTATGTCATTTAATTCTGCTCTGATCTTTGTTATTTCCCTCCTTCTACTTGCTTTGGGCTGTCTTTGTTGTTGTTCCTCAAGTTCTTGTAGGCTTATGGTTAGGTTGTTCATTTGAAATGTGTCTATCCTCTTTAGGTAGGCCTATGAAATTCCCTCTCAGGACTTCCTTCACTGAGTCCTGTAAGTTTTGGGTTGTTGTGAGTTCATTTGTATCGAGAAACTGTTTTATTTCTTCCCTAATCACACTCTTGACCCATTCATTGTTTAATAGCATTCTATTCAATCTCCATGATTTCAAGTGTTTTGGGGTTTATTCCTTGGTGTTGGTTTCTACTTTCAGTCCCTTGTGGTAAGAGAAAATACTTGATATGATTTCAGTTTTCTTGAACTTGTTGAGGCTTGTATTGTGTCTTATCATGTGGTCTATCTTTGAAAATGTTCCATGTGCATTTGAAAAGAATGTGTATTTTGCTTCTTTGTGCTAAAAGGCTCTCTATATATATCAATTAAGTCCATTTCATTTAGGGCATTGATCAGTGCCCCAATATCTTTGTTGATATTTTGTTTGGAAGATCTGCCCATTTTTGACAGGGGTGTGTTGAAATCTCCTACTATGATTGTGTTTCTGTCAATATTTTTCTTGAAGTCCTCCAAGATTTTCTGTATGTATTTGTGTGCTTCTATATTGGGTGCCTATATATTTACAATGTTCATGTTTTCTTGGTGTATTCTTCCCTTGAGTATTATGAAGTGTCCTTCTGGGTCTCTCTTTATGGCCCTTTTTTGAAGCCTATTTTCTCTGATGTGAGTATTGCTACGCCCAGCTTTTTTTTTTTTTTTTCCTGTTTGTTTGCTTAGAAAATTTGTTTCTAGCCCTTCACTTTCAGTCTGTGTGGGTCTTTTGTCCTGAGGTGGGTCTCTTGTTGGCAGCATATGCTGGGTCGTGCTTTCTTATCCATTCAGCTCTTCTATGTCTTTTGATTAGAGCATTTAATCCATTAACATTCAAGGTTATTATCGATAGGTACTTAATCAATGCCATTTTTTCATACCTGTGTTTCTCTCTCTTTCATTGTTTTTCTTCTTGTTCTTAAAGAAGTTCCTTTATTATCTCTTGCAGAGCTGGTTCGGAGGAGGTATATTCTTTGAGGTTTCTTTTGTCAGGGAAGCTCCTTATTTGGCCTTCCATTTTAATTGAGAGCCTTGCTGGATAAAGTAGTCTTGGTTACAGGCTTCTGGTTCTCATTACTTGGAATATTTCTTGCCATTATCTTCTAGCTTGGAGCATTTCCATTGAGAAGTCAGCTGCTAGTCTTATCAGGGTTCCCTTGTATGTTACTTCTTGTTTTTCCCTTGCTGCCTTTAAGATTCTCTCTTTATCTTGGAATTTTGCCATTTTAATTATGATGTGTCTTGAACTGGGCCTCTTTGGGTTTCTCTTGATTGGGACTCTCTGTGTTTCCTGAATTTGTGTGACTTTTTCTCTCATCAAATTAGGGAACTTTTCCATCATTACTTTTTCAAACAGGTTTTCTATCCCTTGCTCTTCTCCTCCTCCTCCTGGTATCCCTATTATTCGGATATTATTATATTTCATGTTGTCCTGCATTTCCCTTAATTCCTCTTCATTCCTTCTGAGCCTCTTTTCCTTTTCTTGCTCATTCTGGTTTTTTTTTTTTTTTTACCTTGCTCTCCATCTCACTGATCCAGTCCTCTGCTTCATTGAGCCTGCTTTTGATTCCTTCTACTGTGTTCTTCAGTTCAGAAGTTGTATTCTTCATTTCCTCTTGGCCCTTGTTGATAGTTTTTATTTCCTTTTTCATGTTGATATAGTTTTCAGTGAGTTCATTGTAGCTTCCCTGTAGTTTCTGGTAATTCTCTGTGATCTCACTGAGCTTCCTGATGACCAATGCTTTGAACTCAATATCTGATAGTTGACTTGCCTCTATTTCATTTATATTTCTTTCTGGGGCTTCCTCCTTTCCTTTTATTTGGGGATTGTTTCTTTGTCTTCCCATTGTTTGTGAGACTCTCCTTGTTAGCTTCTGCTTCTTAAATTGACCTGTTCTGACTCCCTGGGTTTATGGTACGAACTTTACTGTAGAATACCTGTGAGATTCATTGGTGCAGTCTCCTTAATCTCCTGAGCTCGCTGGTCTTGGGCTGTCATTTATGTTGGCTCTCTGAATATCTTTGTGTTTTGATTGTGATTGGGTCTTTCTTTGGTGGGTCCTTTCCTCCAGCTGGTTAACTGAGGGTCACACCATCCACCATGCCTCGTATTCTGTTGTGCAGGTGTGAGCAGGTTGTGTTGAAGCTGATTCTTCTGTGTGAACAAGGTTTTGAGGCTTCTCTCTCATTCTTGTTCAGTTGTTTGTTGTGGGTAATTTCTCCACCAATTGGTTGTATGTCCTGGTTGGTCCTTGTTTGAGGTTACTGTGGGTTCCACTTACTCCTTCATCTTCTTCTGTTGTTTTGTGTTGGTGGTTCCTTTGTTGGTGGATTTCCTCTTCTAGCAGGTGTACTGGTGTTCACCACACCCACCTTGCAAGTTCTCTGGAGTAGCAAAATGAAATTTGTCTCTCTGTCTCTGTTTTTTGGGATGACCCCTGTTTGGGTCTACCTCTGGTCTTTTCACAGCTCTAGGTTTTAATGTCTCACCATCCAATCATTCAATGTCTCATATAATTTTGGTCTCCAATCTTCATATATGCTGGAATGCCATTGGCTGTTCACTCTGTTCCTCAGAAGATTAGCTAGGTGTTTCACTAGTGGGCAGGGGGGAGTGGACTCTGCTCCCACCTATCTTGCCGCCATCATCCTCTCATCTGTCAATGATTTTATAAACTGTGCTTAAGCTTATTGTGCAAACAGTCTCTCTGCAGGTCTCTCATTCAGAATCTGCATCAGCCCCCAAGTTACAGTCTAGGAAAGTATGTGCTGTGTTACACTCCATGTAAACTATTAATAGCAGTACTGTTATTCTTATAAACCAATTGAATTTTCAGAAACAAATATAGATATAAATTATGAAGACTAATGGACTAAATGTATAAATATAAATACACATACATATACACACATGCATTAACACACATATTTAGGATCTGGATAAAATATCTAAGAAACTACTAAAAAGTTGTATTAAAGTATATTGAAAATTCAAGAAAACAAAATATATATTTCCACCAGAAATCTTTCAATCTTTTCTAGCAAAAATTTACCAGTTCATAACATCTTATTTCTACAACATAACCACACATCATATTAAAAAAAATGGAAGGCCATATTCAATAAAGTAAACAATGTTATTTGTTGAAGAAAAGATGAAGTGTGGTTTTAATTTTTGTGCTTTTTCAAATTGTCAATGATAAACATGTATTGAAATTGAATGCTATTGCTACTTACGCTATTTGTCACTTTAACATTTGTTCAAAAGATAAACTAAATGATAATCTGTAAGATGACTTAAGTTAATCACACCCAATGAAAAATAAGACTAAAAATTTAGGCTTTACTGTGCATGGCCAGTACAATAGTGTGATCTTTATAAAAGTACATAACAGTTGTAAAATCCTTGAAATTTTGTAATTTAGCTGGAATAAATGCAGGTTGGATCTAGATAAATGGAAAAAATGCTCTTGAAAAAAGTTTTCAAGGAAGAAAATCTCAGATTGCTTTATAGCTCGGGCAGGGTGCCCCTGCAAAACACAGGTGGGGGCTGACCTTGGCATGCACCATCCAGGAAACCTCTATGCCAAAGCACTCAGTGGACAGCTACAGACCACATGGGAGTACCACCACCCTACCTCCACACAGCTGATCCTCCATGGAGGGTGGAGATTGGTGGTAAGTGGTTACAGCCAGTCCTTGCAGCTGATTGGCCTGGGTAAATCTCTCCCGTTGATCTGCCGACAGAAACCAAGGATCAACTACAAGAGAGTATACTCAGCCCACACAAAGAGTACATCTCAAGTACCCAGCTTGGGTGACAGTGGAGACTGTGCCACTGGACCCTACAGGACACCTACTACATTAGGCCACACTACCAAGACACTGTGTCGAAGCAGCTCTACCTGATACATAGAAACACAGGGAGGCTACCAAAATGAGGAGGCAAAAAAAAAAAAAAAAAAAAAAAAAAAAAACATGGCCCAAATGAAAGGCTAGATCAAAACTCCAGAAAAAAAGCTAAACAAAATAGAGATACGCAATCTATCAGATGCAGAGTTCAGACATTGTTTATTAGGATGCTCAAGGAACTCAGTGAGGACCTCAGCAGTGTAAAAAAGGCTGAGCCAGAAACAAAGGATACACTAATTTAAATATAGAACAATTTACGGGGAAACAAAAGTAGAATAGATAAAGCCAAGAATCAGATCAATGATTTGGAACATAAGAAACCAAAAAACAACCTTGCAGAACAAAAAGAAGAAAATAGAGTCCAAAAAAATGAGGACAGTGTAAGCAACCAGTGGGACAACTGTAAGGAATCCAACATTCCCTTCATAGGGGTGCCAAGAGGAGAAGAGAAAGAGCAAATTGAAAATCTCTTTGAAAAAATAGTGAAAGAAAACTTCCCTAAACTGGTGAAGGAAATACACATGCAAGTCCAAAAGTGCAGAGTCCCAACTATGATGGATATAAAAAGGTGCACTCCAAGACACATCATTATTAAAAGACCAAAGTTAAAGATAAAGAGAGACTCTTAAAAGCAAGAGAAAAGAAGTTAGTTACCTGAACGTTGCCAGATGGGAGGGGGCAGGGAGAGAATGGATGAAGAGGTCAGGGGATTAAAAAGAACAAATAGAGAGTTACAGAATGGCCATGGGGATATAAAGTACAGTATAGGAAAAAGAGTAGCCAAAGATCTTATAGGCATGACCCATGGATATGAACAATGGTGAAGGGATTACCTGAGAGAATAGGGGTTATTGAGTGGAGAGGAGCAAAGGGAGGAAAACAGGACAGCTGTAGTAGGATGATCAATAACATATCATTAAAAAATAAAATAAAAATAGAAATTAAAAGAAAAATTTTAATTGTAGTTTTTGCTGGATAATTTTTATTTTCTTATACTTTCCTGGATTCACACAATGAAATAAGGAAGAGAATCTGTAAGAGGTGTATTTTTTTAACCTGGAAAATAAATAGAATTTTAAGATATTGGAGCATTTTTCATGTAGTGAAGCATTAAAGAAATTGTTATATTTCAAAGCATCCCATATTCAAAAGATATGTAAGCATAATTACATTTTAATGAATCTTATTGAAAGAAAAAAGTTGATTATGAGCCATGACTATTTCAACATTTGGAAAGACAAAACTAGAATAAAGCTTTGCTACATTGTATACAACAGATTATAAAAGTCAGCAGGCCTTGACCACAGAAGAATAAGTATTTATGGCAGTTTCTATCTTATTTATTCTTTGTGTTGTCATTATATGGAAGCTGTATCAGATTGTCTAAACATTTGACAAATTTTTTAGAAGGTTGGCTGACATTTTTTGGTATTTTGGAGAAAGAGGAATAACTATTTCTTTCTTTCTTCCTCCAAAGAACTAAAAGGCTGGAAGTTACAAGCTGATTTTTAAAGGGACAGAACCAACAAATAAAATAACCGATGCATAAGCAAGGATTTTTTTAGCCGTAACAAAAACTGATCTCTCAACTATGTATGTCAGTTCTTTCTCCAAATGTTCTAATAACATTCTTACTGGAGAATCTGTCTGTTAATCAAATCTAGATTAAAGTTTTGAGACTGCTCATCACTAGTTACAAGATTGGCAAATGACTTGACCTCCCCAAGCTCACTTTTCCTGTCTGTAATAAAGAGGTGAAATTGTTCTCCTGGAATTAGGTTACTGTGAAGATTAACTGAGATAATTCACATAAATGCTCATAGACCTTAGTAATCATCATTACCATCATTATCACATCTATAAAAAAGGCAACATGTTGAGCAAAGGTGACTATCAAAAAGACTCACAGAGAAGAAATGATCCTGACATGTAGATGCAGTAGAAAACTGATTTGTATTATTTCTTTTTTATAGATGATTATTTTTCTATTTAAAAGAGATTTTTCTAAAATTTTAGAAATTTGAAATTTTTTAAATACTTTTGATTTTTATTGTTGTTCAAGTACAGTTTTCTGTCTTTTCCTCCACCCCTCCCCACCACCCCAGCCATCCCCACCTCCCCCCTCTGTTTCCATGTCTGCTTGTTTTTGTCCATGTGTCCTTTATAGTTGTTCCTGTAAACACTTCACTGTATTATTTATAACAAAGCAGAAATTGTAAGAATTCCTGAGTTCTATGAGTCATTCTAGGAAATTATTAAACCTGAGAACAAGAACCTCCAAATATATATAGCCAGTCATTCAAAAGTGGGGATTCCTGCACTGGCAGATGACTGGAGTAGGGGCAGTCTTCATGGAGACTGTGCCCTTTAACTTGTGGGGTAATGCTAACTCCAGGTGGTTGATGCTAGAATTGAATTGCCATACACCCAAGTGGGGTTGAAATGGAATGGAGGGTTAGACCAGTACCCAGACACATGATGGGTCCTTACTAAAAGTCTAGGACATCACTCCAATTTTACCATATTCACCTCTACCCCTACTTCAACTATCTTTTACCTCAAGTAGCTTCCTGAAGAGTCCTCAAAGACAATGATGTCCATAAAGAAGATGCTTTATCAGCACCACATGTTAGCGCATGCCCAAGACAGGGGAACAGATGCACAAAATGCTGGGAACGAGTGCATCTGAGAGTTTAAACTCTTCAAAGTGCCATAAAAAAGCTTAAAGGCTAGGAGCCAACAGAATATTTCGTGACTTCTTTTTTAACTGCTTGATGTTGAGAAAATCTGCCATGTCATCGTATATATCCTATAAATTCAACTGTAGTTCTACAAGTACTGCATATTGGCTCATAACCAAAGCATGACTTTCCCAGAGCCAATGTTAACTACAATGGCTAATATGGTCAGTGACAAATAGATCTTCCCAACTGAAACTGCATATTTGTGGTTAAGAGTTTAATCTCTTTAGGAGTCTTTTGGCACTGTCTATCTGCAGCTCTGCCAATCTACACATAACCCATCACTTCAAAGACCATTCTACTGCTGTTTCAGCAGCAGATAAACTGTAAATATATAAATGTCATTACAAAGACCAAAATAAAATTGTGTTTGAATTTTTTAAAGTAAAAGACCATTTCAATTTTTAAAGAGCTCTTCAATCTCTAGAAACCCATTCACAGTTATTTTCCCCAAGGGTGTTATGATTTGGGAGATGTAGGGGTTCCAGTGGGAGTTAAGGACTATTCGTTCTCGTGCTGCTTCAGCTGTACATCCCCTAGATGACCTCATTTGAGCTCCTTCATTTCTCTGTTTGGTTGTCCCAGACAGTGAACTAAGGGATCAGAACATGTCATGCCGGGACATTATCAGAATGATGAATGTTGTATGCCACGATCACGAGGACAATTGCTGGAGACTTTTCAGGCTTAAAGATCTTACTTTATTGGCCAAGCTTTTACCTGTGCAGGGGCAAACTCTCAGGGTGCCCGAGGGCACCGTACCCACAAGGGTTGCAGACGAGAGTCGCGCCTAACGCTTACAGCTAGGTCCTTATATAGGGAAATTGGCGCGATTTGGCAAGAGCAAGCAAGCATTTGAACAAAAGCAGAGTTGGCGGTTAGCTATTGGTTACAGAGTTGGTGCGCGCGGGAAGGGTGGGGTATACAATGGTTATGCTTGCCTAAGTGGAAAAAAAAATTTCAAACTAAACAGTCCATAATCAGCACATAGTAGGATGTTTACTCAACCTTCAGGGAGGTACGCCCTATTCTCTCGGGGCAGATGTTTCCGGGGAAGGGCAGTTGCCCTAATTACAGTTCCTTGTTCTTGCTGGCCCAAGTCTGGTGGCCTGCTGTTGACCCTTGTCGAACTTGCGGGTCCTAACAATGAACAGCCAACTCTAAGATAGCAGATTGACAGGCAACCAAAGATGTTACTTCAAAGGAACATTTAGCTATATATTCCTCTTCATTATCCCACCTGACCCTTTAGCAATAATAGACTCATTAACTACTAAAAATGTAGAATTATTTAAAATTTATTTCTTTTCGTAATTTGTGATAGAGTTTCTAACAATAAAAATTTTAATGGCCAAG
>PVJI01028695.1:0-16171 GCA_004026765.1 Micronycteris hirsuta
TTTTTTTCCCGAATGGCTAATTATTCCACCCATGAATTAACTATAGATACATATGTATGTCATATATTTGTATATATACATATATTCTAATTTACATACACCATACATATTTTTAGAAAAAAAGACTAAAAGAACTAAAAGGGTGTTGTTTTTATAGCAGAGTACTTTCACTTTATAGTTTTACATTTTTGTATTATTTGAATTTGTTACAATATGTATTACTTTTAAAATCAGTGGGAAACAAATTAAGATACTCTGTTTCCTGAGAGAATTCCTCAGCTTATTCTGCAAAGTTAAATTAAACTATTGAACAGTTCCTAAAATAAATATCTCTAGCTCCTAGAAGATTAACAGTATCATTATTTCTTTCAAAATTTTGCTGTTTGTGCAAATGCAACTGAACAATGTCCCTTCTCCATGAGACCCTCAAAATGGACTTGCTAAATGGCTGACTTAAATGCAGAGAGGTCAACAAAGTCACACAATTTGGAGAAATCACCGAGGTAATTTCTAACACACTAACCGCAGGCCTACACTATCATTCTGTTACATCTAAAACATTGTCAATAAAATGAGCAGCATGGAGAAAAACAGAACAGTGAATTTAGAGTCACAAAATAGTTCCAGTCCCAAATCGACCACCTGTCCGCAGGACCCTGGACAAGCCAAGCTTTTGGGACCAGTTTCTCTGCCTTTCAAAGGAGAGTGACACCTGAAAAATAACAGGGTTCTTGTGAGGCTCAAATGAAATAGTGGATTTTAAATTATTTTTATTAATACAATCTATTAATTTTTATAAATTCAATTTGAGCAGAAGAGATGGTCACCCGAGACCGATTTCTACAGGACAGGAACCAGCAGACGCAAACACGTCTGCACTCACGCCCAGGAGGCAGCAGCGAGGCAGCCAGGGCTGCGGGACCCAGTTCCGATGGCACGTCCCGGCTGTTAGGCAGCATTCCATTCACTCAACAAATGCCTTTTTAGTACCACAACATCACTCATAATAGAAGAAATACAATCTTAAACTATACTATAAAACTTTTCACCTATCAGATTGGCAAACATTCTACAGCTTGATTGTACAGCCCGTCGGTGAGGCTCTGGGGGAAAAGGCACAGCAAGTGGGAATGCAAACAGGGATAATTTTCTAGTATCTACCAAAACTGTGAATATGCACTCTCTTTATACTTCTGGTTCTTGGAACATACAAAATAACGTGCTTATAAAGTTATTCAACACAGTGCTGTGTGTACAGCAAAAGACTGGAGCCACCTATATATGTCTACCAACAGGAGACAGTTAAATAATTTAAAGTACATCTATTCAATGCAAAACTGCAGAATATTAGGGAAGCTCTCTATAAACCAGTGTGAAAAAACATTTAGGACATGGAAAAACATTTTAAATGTGGAAAAGCATAAGACATATTAAGTGAAAATTTCAAGGCACAGAAATGGATATCGTTTGGTACTGGTTTTACTTGCATTTGTATAAAGAATCTTAGCAAAGACAAACAAGAAACGAGTAACAGAGGTCAGGGTGGGGTGGAAAACCAGGGAGCGAGAACAGGTGAGAGGAAGACTTCAATCCAGACCTGTATGTGTACACACACACACACACACACACACACACACACACAGAGCCATGAACTGCACGTTATATATACTCTGAACCATGAACCGCATTATATATTCAGCAATTTAATGAAAAAATATATATTTAAGAGCTTAGTATGTGCCAAGCATTGTTCCAAGTACTGGAGACAGTACATTGAGAACAAAAGTGACCTAAAAATGTCTGCCTTCATGGAGTTTACATGCTAGTGGAGAGAGAGATCCATTAACCAATAAACATAGAGTATGTCAAGTGATAATCAAGTACCGTGGAGAAAAATAAAGCACAAAAGACACGAGGAGAACAGTCACAATTCACACTCAGAGTAAAGACCAGAGAGGAGGTGCAGGAGCTCGTCAGTCAGCATCAGCAGGAAAGTGCGCCCAGGCCGAAGGCACAGCGAGTGCAGAGTTAAACTGGAGTAAATTTGATATATGCAAGGAACAGCAAGGAGGTCAGTGTGGCTGGAACAGAGAACTAGAACAGAAGGAAGTGAATCCCAAGAGGTCACAGAGGGTCAAATCACAAAAGGCCTCCTAGAAAACCACAAAGACTCTGGCTTTTACTGAGCAAGATGGGAAGGCACAGGAGGGTTTTAGGGGGAGGACTGACCTGGTCTCACTTTCATTTTAACAAGATCTCAGTTGAGAACATACTGAGGGAAGTACATGAGGAGGCAAACCTGCTAGAAGTCTACTCCACAATTCAGGCAAGAGATGATAGTGGTTCGGAGACAGTCAAGGGTGATTAGATTATGGATGTATTTTGACAGTGAGAGCCAAAAGTATTTGCTGAAGGATTGGATATGGGATATAAAAGAGGACAATCCAGAATGATTCCAAGGTTTTCAGCCAAGGAAATGAAGGATGGAGGTGTTATTTTCTGAGAGAAGGGAGAATACAGGAGATGATTCAGAACTGGAATACCAGAAACTCAGTTTAAGGACCTATTGGACTCCAAATAGAGACATAGATGACTGAATATAGGAGTATGAGTTCAGAGGGGAGGTCCAAGCAAGAATATAAACTTGCAAGCTGTTAGCGATGAATGGTATTTAAAACTATGAGACTTGAATGAGATCACCAAATTGGATTATATAGAGTTTGTCTTCTGATGTATTCAAGATAGCTGGCTGACATTCCAGGAGAGGACAGGCATTCACATTTCATGGTGAGAAAACAATGATGGCTTGAAAACAATACTGACTTTATAAAAATTCCAAGTTTAAGGGGAAACCATGATTAAAACCTAGTCCCTCCCCCATAACACAAGACTTTGTGCTCTGGAGATGTGATAACTAGTGTTGGCATTAATCTACCTAAAAGGGAAACAGTCTCCTAAGAGTGCTAAAAGACGTCATTTTTTTTAAATCTCACATATAACTTCTTAGGATCTGCTGTGAATTCAGCTGACATAAAAGGATAAAAGGCTTAAAATCAGCATTTCAGATATTCTTCCAATAAAAAAAAACTTTCTTTTAAAACTAACAAATGATGCCATAAGCAGGTATACTTTGTGGGAAGAGCCCATTGGCTTTCTACAATGGTCATCCTACGCCAAGGGCCACATAGTAACCATGAAATGAATAATTACACCTGTGTTTGGATCACAGGTCCAGTAAGAGAAAGCGGTATTAACTCAGTTTAGTAAGGAAGAGCTTCCTGGCTCCTGTAGTAGATAAAAGTTACAGAACCCAGTACATGGGCCCAACTAAACCACCATGAACAGACTTCATTCATCCGTGATGTTTTCTGGAGCAGAAGGAAGTCTCAGAAATCACCAGTCCTCTCATCTTAGAGACAAATTAACTGAATGCCCTGGCCGAAGGGCTCGCCAGCTGGTGACAGACAAAGCCACCACCAGACGCAGGGCTTCCCTGTGGCCTGTCACCAGCTGTTCCCTAACTGTGTTAATGATCATTTTGTTGAGATAACCTCAACAAACAGTCCATGATAATTTCTAAGACCAAGATTTGAGCTAGAAGACAAACTACAAAAACAAGAACAAAAAAATCACTTTTCTCATATCTCTTAGGCAAGTTTTTACATCATAGCCATCAACCAGTTCCGTGACTGCTGTCGTTTTAGAAACTACTATTATGATTGTTAACATTACTATTCTAATAGCAATTGCTATCATTTACCAAATACCTAAGATATACTAAGTACTATGGTAATAACTATTATCAGAGATAATTAGTAGTAATTAGCATAGTAACTGGAGCAAGGACATAGAAGTTCTATGAAGATCACCAAGAATAGGTTAAACAGAAACATACCAAAATTTAAAATACGCTGGCACTGTCAGACATTGCTAATGATAAAAGCAATTAATTAGTGAGCAGTAGGTCAAATGTAGTAAGATCTGTAAAAATGCTTATACCTTTGGGACAAATAGCGACCAAACTGTTTATTTTCCTTCTGGACACACAGGAAGACACTTTCCAGGCCCCTTTTCATCTAAAAGGAACAATGCAGATTTATGGCCAACAGAATGTAATAGAATTGAGCTGGGCCTTTTCCATTAAAGATTTTAATCTCCCTCAACTAATCTCTTTCTTGCCAAGCCAGAGGTCATGTGATGATGGCAGCAGCATTCCAAAATAGAAGGAGCCTGGACACCTGCGTCACCACCCAGTGCACAGCTGCCAGGGCAGTACCTAATAAAGAACACCTGCACCCAGCGCAGTGCGGAAACTGCATTATGCTATGCCACTGAAATCGGTGGTATTTGTTATAGTAGCTAGCATTGATCTTTCAGATTGCAACAATTGTTTTAAAAATATGCAGTAGTGAGAATTAAAAATAAGAATAAAATAAAATTATGTGAAAATGGCAGATTTTAGAGTCCTTTTCATCCTTAAAAATTATTTTAATGCTATTTACATTGGGGGAGGTTCTACTCTATATAATTCCAGATTGAATTTTTAATGAGCATATGCTGGTATTAAAATTGAAAAAATAAAAAAGTTGTTAAAACAACTACTGCTTAATAATGGTTTTTTTAAGTAATTAAAACCAGAAGATAAATGTCATTGAAATATTTCATTTTTGCCACAGGACAAACTTCAAGTCCTTAGTAACTTTTATTAAAATACATATTGCCACCTTTCGTTAATATAAGAAGACTTTCAATAACAGCATGCCAAGTGTGATGTGATCACCTTATCTCAGTCGATCCTCATAACAATCTGTCTTGTCGACTTCATAAGACTCATTATCTCCACTTTACAAATGGGAAAAATGAGGTTCAAAATGCCATGATCTTTGTCCAAAGTCACACAGCTAAATAGTAAGTAGCTGAGCTACAACTAGTGTGGATACTTTCAATCCTAATCCAATATTCCACGCTTCCTCTCTTATACCATCTGACCTAAGGTCAAATGACTACATCAAAGTGCCTTTCATCCAACAAGTACTGAAAAGATGCTTGTGATTCTGAATCAAATATTTGGTCTACTTTTGGGACTGTCACTTGTGGAAGAATCAACATTTCAATACATAAATTAGCTGAATTCAAAGAAACCATGCCAATTCCTCTAGAAAATGACTCCATATACACAAGGAATTACAGCTAGAAGAAGATATGAAGTAGAACCCAGTTTTATCATAATATTAATGAAACCAATTACATTTTAAAGAGAAGCAAATTAGTACTGGATACTAGACTATGGGAATAATCTATTTTAAATAATAGCTATGGGAATAAAGACATTGATCACTAACACTCATAAAGGAATAATAAACTTATCAATGTAAAGTTGTTAGCTGGAAGAAATACCCAAATGTCATATTTCTTTAATATACATAACTGCTCATGAAATACTGTCACAGCATGACAATTTAGCTTTTCGGTAAACAATAATAGCAAGGGGCACTTACGTCACAAAAGAATAAAAATGAGAGGTAACGATCAGTGGGCAGCAAGTTCACAGAATCCCTTACCTTTGTGCACCTTGTCAGTGTCACACAGGTGAAGTGTGAAGTAGGTATCAAGGAGCTGATGGCCATTTTTATTAATAATGTTCCGGGCAGCAATGTTCCGAAGATGTCTAAGACGACGCTAAAAAGTAACCACAAAAAGAAGGGTGTTCAGTTTTTTCCTCCTATAAAATTTTCTGAAAGTTACAATTCAAAAATAAAGGACAGTGAGAGATGTCATTTATTGTTGAGCCAGCAACCTCAACCCAGCCACTCACTTACGTCTCAGCACCCCTCTGTCAAACGGGAATTATACCTGCCATATTTCATTTACAAGGTTACAGCACGTCACTTGCATGTTGTGAGCATGAAAGGACAACAATATGAAATAGCTCTGAAAAGCATGAATGTTATCTACGTGCTATATACCTGCAGAATGGCATCAGTATTTCCTGGAACATAAACTAAGTAGTAATTTGCTTTTTCCCTTCAGAAGGATGCAGGTAGACATGCAAAGTCCATCTCATACCAACATAAAATCAGCAGCTATTACATGCATACAGCTCCATGGCTAGCTCAGTCTGGATGCCAGACCATCCCTCTCCTCTATCTGTACGACCATCAGAAAAGAGGCCAAGTCTACAGCCGAACCACCCTGAACGTGTCGCGTCCGATCTCGTCTGATCTCGGAGGCTATGCAGGGTCGGGCCTGGTTAGTACTTGGATGGGAAAGAGGCCAAGACCAAAAAATAAAGCAATAACTCACTGGTTGCTCCATCTAGCCAATAACCCAAAAGTGGGCTTAAATTCTCATGTGACCAGCAGCCAGCCAATCTCTATTTCCTAATCAGGCTTCCTTCCCAACAATTTCTCAAGCTAGGAGGCATGAATTATGTGGAAGTCCTAAGTGCGTTAGAAAGGCAAAAGCTCCTTAAGCAACAGTAGAAATCAACAAAAACGCAAGATAACTTAAGGGACAGCCAAGTCATCTCATATCACAAAGAAAAAATGCTGGCAATGCTGAAATCTGAGCACGCAGTTTCATTCCCAAAGGCTGGTTCCCTGTGTCAAATAATCATTTCTGGAGACTTAAAAATAGAAGCAAAGTGTTCAGTTTTAAAATATGCTTAAAGCTCTCCCTGCGGGCTAAAAGACAGCCTATTCTACTGAGGTAAGTCCATCTTTAATTACATGTGCAGTCGACCAGAACAGCACAGTTCCTTCTTTATTCGTAATCCTGTTTCCCAATCCAGAAATTAAGATTCTTTGAGAGAGATGGTTATTGTCCAATAAATTTGTTTAATCCTCTAAGTATAAAGAGCCCCAAATGTATTTACAGAAAAGTTCCTAGGGCTTACTCTAAAAGACTCAGTTTTCCACAATCTGCCAATGGTTTCCATTTCACACCCTGGACTGCAGCAACAATTTCCTCCTATTGTATATTTATCATGAGCCTTCAGTCAAGATTTTAAATTGACAGGAACCACAAATTGCCTATACACAATAATTACATTATTTAGCTGTAAGACTGCAATCTCGTCCCCTACTCAAAGACTTGCGAATATTACCCAGAGCCTGTAGCACAGAACACAAACTTCCCACTTCTGTTCTCAGAGCCGTGCAATCCGACCCCCCATGTCCTGCCGTTACTGCTCACCGGACTCTCCGCACTTAACCGCTCATCACTCAGGACATCTTACGGTTCTGTGCACCTTCCCAATGCCATGCTTTTGCTAGAAATAATCTAGAATATCATTCTCTTTAAAGAGAGCCTATTTCTACTTCAAAGTTAAAGAAACAAGATTCCTTCTTCTTGATCTCGAACTGAAAGTAATTGTTTGTTTCCTAGAGTAAGAACGTTGCTCCTGTCTCTACTGCACCACTCACTTTCGTTCAGCCTTGTATTATAGGTAGTGTTTGCTGCTATTTTCCCGACTAGTCTAGGAAGAAAAGACTTGATGACAGAGACCATTACCATCACTATACTGTTAGCAATTATTAAATGCTTACTGTGTGCCATGAGCTGTGCTGAACACTTTGTAGATGTGATCTTATGCAATCCTCATAACAACCCTGTGAGGTTAGGGTTACTCATTATCACTATTCCTCTCTTTATCCCAACATTTCTAAGTAACCAAATATAAACAAAGAAAAAAACAGTATTTGAGGAGAAGGATATCTCATAAGAAGGAAGGAAACAAAGAAGAATGCAAAGAGGTTATACGTATATGTATACCTATCAGATATAATTTGGTCTTTAGACTCTATTGCTACAGAGGGCAGAGCATCCTTCAACTCAAGAGAATTTTATGACAAACATGGAACTGACTGCCTTACAAAGCAGTACAGAGCTTGACAGAGGATGCATCTGTAATGAGTGCAGATATTGCTGAAGATATCTCCTGTATTATGTAGAAACTTAGCACAATCACCTCCAAGCCACTTTCCAACCCCAAGCTCTAGGATTCTAAAATCAGCAATAGAGTGTACGGACATTTATCTGGGTAGATGACCAATGCATCATTATTTCTATGCTTCCCTCTACTGACGTGGATAAAACAGAACTGACCATATCAGGGCACTTTATAAGGAAGGTTTACAAAAAACTAAAATAAAATACTCCACAAATTAGCCAACTGTACTTAAAGCACTGACCTTGAGTTGTATGACTTTTTGACTACTTCCTTATTTATTTATTTCAAAAGTACTAGGGTAAGCCCAGTTGGGGTAGCTCAGTGGATTGAGCGCAGGCTGGGAACCAAAAGGTCCCGGTTTGATTCCCAGTCAGGGCACATGCCTGGGTTGCAGGCCAGGTCCCCAGTGAGGGCCATGTGAGAGGCAACCATACACTGCTCTTTCTCTCTCCCTTCTCCTCTCTCTGAAAATAAATAAATAAAATCTTTAAAAAAAAAAAAGTACTAGGGTAAGTATTACCATGATTATTTAAAATACTAATTTAATACTAATTTCCCATAAATCTAAAATTATGGCAAAATAAAAAGGTTATTTTTTAGAAGTTACTGCCTTTTTCAGAGTTAACAGGAGTGGCAGTGGGACAAAAAGACTGCCAATAAAACACTTCACAAGCATTACTTAAACAGAATTCTTCTCCTCCCCACCCATTCACCTCTTTTCTTCAGCTTCCCACCTCCTTCCTTCTTCCCCTTCTCCCAAGATTTAATGCAATTAAAAAGAAACACGGGAGGGTTAAACCAGAAACTCAAGAAAATAATTACCTATGGGGGTGAGAACAGGTTGGAGGTAACAGAGATAAAAGCAAGGTTTCCCTGGTACCTGTTTATGTGGTTTTGACTTCTGTACATCTATTTCACATACTCAAAAACTAAAGTTAAATAAGAAAGAATTTAATCGACTAAACCTAGTCCAAAATAAAACAGCAATTCCAAAAATTACCACCAATTTTAGAATATATCATCCGCCTTTGCCCAAATTATTACCCTATGATCAGGGAAGTACTAAAGAAATTAAGGTGACCTAAAGGATTCTCTCTGGTTCTCAGTTCCCAGTAAGATCTAGACTGGACCAAAACAGCAGGTCATTACATCTACATAGAAACACAGGCAGTTCCAGAGATTTGTCTACCTTCCCCAGCCATGAGGGAAGAGACTTCGCTGTATTTATAGCTGTATCTCTAACATCCTGATGAGTACCTAGCAAATAGCTGACACACAATAAATGTTTGACTGAATTAATAAATCTCCAGTGAGTCAGCCCAGTCAAGAAGGACCCTGAAAAACATATTTGCCAATAATACCTCAGACAAGGGTTTAATCTCCAAAATATATAAAGAACTCACATGACTCCACTCTAAGAAGACAAGCAACCCAATTAAAAAATGTGCAAAGGACTTGAACAGACACTTCTCCAAGGAGGACACACAGAGGGTCCAGAGACACATGAAAAGATGCTCAGCATCACTAGCTATGAGAGATGCACATTAAAACCACAATGAGATACCACCTCACACCGGTCAGAATGGCCATCATAAACAAAGCAACAAACAACAAGTGTTGGAGAGGTTGTGGAGAAAAGCGAGCCCTAGTGCACTGTTGGTGGGATTCCAGACTGGTGAAGCCACTGTGGAAAACAGTATGGAATTTCCTCAGAAAACTAAAAATGGATCTGCCTTTTGACCCGGCAATTCCACTGCTGGGATTATACCCTAAGAGCCCTGAAACACCAATCCAAAAGAACCTGTGCACCCCAATGTTCATAGCAGCACAATTTACATAGCAGCCAAGTGTTGGAAGCAACCTAGGTGCCCATCAGTAAATGAATGGATCAATAAACTCTGGTACATTTATGCAATGGAATACTATGCAGCAGAAAGAAAGAAGGAGCTTCTACCCTTTGCCACAGCATGGATGGAATTGGAAAGCATTTGCTAAGTGAAATAAGCCAGGTGGTGAAAGACAAATACCATATTATCTCACCTGTAACAGGAACCTAATCAATAAAACAAACAAACAAGCAAAATATAACCGAAGACACTGAAATTGAGAGCAGGCTGACAGGGACCAGAGGGGAGAAGGGCGGGAATTTTAGGCGAAAAGGGTGAAGGGTTTGCAGGAGCAATTAGGCTAGGGGGGCGGGGGGGAGGAGGCTGAAAACTGTATTTGAACAATTGAAAAAAATAAAAATAAATTAAAAAAAAAAAAAGAAGGTCCTTGTATGACGTAGGCCTTGTAATGGTCCTGAGTGGCCTGGAACCTGTAATGAATTCTGACACCACCCCCCCTACCACATGGTGGGAGAAAACAGAGCACATCAAACCTAAAAATGGACCTAAAAACTATACATGGGAGGAAGTCTCCCACTGCTTCTGGACTACAACAAATCCTCACGACTCACCTACCCACGGTATACAGCCCAGCTGGTATAACCTCATGGCCTGGTGGCACCACCTAGCATAAATACAATGCCTCGGACCTTGCCCAAGTAGAATTAAATACCAAATTCTCTCTTCAAATGGCCCATATAAAGATATTTTTTGAAAGATTTTATTTATTTATTTTTAGAGAGGATAAGGGAGGGGAAAGAAAGGGAGAGAAACACGAGTGTGTGGTTGCCTCTCATGTGCCCGACTACTGGGGACCCGGCCCGCAACCCAGGCATGTGTCCTGACTGGGAATCAAACCTACGACCCTTTGATTTGCAGGTCGGCACTCAATCCACTGAGCCACACCAGCTAGGGTCATCTAAAGACATTTAAAACCAAATGTTTTTATGAGCTAAATTGGCTCAAATATCTCAGGAAAGTAGAAATATTGAGTAATTAAATTACACAGACTTTGGGAATACTCTTTAAAATAACATTCCATGCAGTTTTCTTTACCAGCAATCTCTAAACTTTCTCCAGTGTTCCATGCTTTCACAGTTATAAAATGATCTTGGCATTTCATTCGACAGCAATAGTTTTAGGAAGCCAAGCTGCGCACTAATAACACCCATCCCCAAATCTAAAACCTCAATAGAATTTTAATTTTTAAGTTGGAATTAACCTAACTTTAAAATCTTTGAAACACTACCTATAAAATATTCTATACAGAGGTTAAAAACATTCACAAAAATATAAAATTAAAACCTCCTGCCCTGGCTGGTGTAGCTCAGTGGATTGAGCGCGGGCTGGGAACCAAAGGGTCCCGGGTTCAGTTCCCAGTCAGGGCACATGCCTGGGTTGCAGGCCAGGTCCCCAGTGAGGGTCATGTGAGAGGCAACCATACATTGCTGTTTCTCTCCCTCTTTTTCTCCCTCCCTTCCACTTTCTCTAAAAAAATAAATAAATAAAGTCTTTAAAAAAAAAAAAAACTCCTGCACTGACTAATGTGGCTCAGTTGGTTGGGCATCATCCCGCGAAGAGAAGGCTGTGGGCTCGATTCTGGTGGGGCACATGCCTGAGTTGTGGGTTCAATCCCCGGTCAAGATGCGTAGAAGAGACAACCAATCAATGTTTCTCTCCCTCTCTTTCTCCCTCCCTTCCCTTCTCTCTAAAAAATAAAATCATACCAAAAAAAATCCATATTAAAAAAAAAACCTTCCTATTCACCTTTGGTTTGGAGGATTAAAGGATATAATTAAAACACAACTGCTACCTGAAATGTTAGAAGTGGGCAAAGGACCAGTCTGACTCTAAATTCCTTAACTTTTTAACAGATCTTCCAAGAATAATTTCTCAGACAAGACTTAAGAGGCATGCATTGTAGCCCTGAAACACTTGCTTTGGTTAAAAAAAATGTGAATTACTCATTAGTATGACTGCAAACTACTGCCTCTAAAGAACCTAAAATGGATGGCTGCTTTTCTTTAAAAAGAAATTTATTCTTTCTTTTTAGAGAGGGGGAAAAAGAGGGAGAAAGAAAGGGAGAGAAACATCAATGTGAGAGAGAAACATCAATCGGTTGCCTCTTGAACACACGCAGACCAGGGACCAAACCTGCAACCCAGGAATGAACCCTGACCAGGAATAGAACCAGTGACCCTTCACTTCACAGGACGACACCCGACCAACAGAGCCACACTGGTCAGGAGCCATGAATGATTTCTGACTCCAAAGAAACTTAACTACTAATACGCTAATAGCCTACTGTTGACTAGACAAAAGCCTTACTTATAACATAAAGAGTAGATTAACGCATATTTTGAATAAGTATTTTATACTGTATTCTTACAATAAAGTAAGCTAGAGAAAAGAAAATGTTAAGAGAATCATAAAGAGAAAATACACTTACAGCACTATACTGTACTTATCAATACCAGAAGCTTATGGCGTCTTTTTACTAGATAAATCATCAGTACCTACATCAATATGGTCTTATATGATGCAAAACATTGCAGATGTTAAACATGTTACTGACACTAAACATCAAAAATGAAAAGGGAATGAATTTCACATTTATTCACATATATTTTAAAAGTATATCGAGTACATTAGTAATGAGGAAGCAGCAACATGTTTGCTTTATAGCAGGCTAGTATAATCAATATGATTTTTTCACAGCAACAAAAAAATCTCAAAAAATTTTCCAATATATTTATTGAAAAGAAAATCCACACATAAATGGACCCTCACAATTCAACCCCATACTGTTCCAAGGTCAACTGTATAATTACACACATAATTACAGAGATGCACACCAAAACAAGCATTCTACTTTGTGGCAGACTGAGGTTTCCAAAGAATGCACCAACACTCCCCATCCCACATGCTCTCTTACAATGTGATTTTGCCACTCCTTCGTTACAAAGTGGGGTCCATGTTCCCTCCTCTTTAAATTTGGGCAGGCCCGTGATTATGGTGGAAATGATGCTATGTGGCTTCTGAGGCTAAATCATAAAATCACCTAGTCCTCTCACAGGATGCTCTTCCTTGGAAATCAGTCACCCTAACCCTACTGTGAGGATGCCAACCAGCCAGATGGAAAGGATTTTGTAGGTGTCTTCCAGAGCCCCAGCTGAGATCGCTGCTAAAGCCAGACATATGACCATTCCAGTGCCCTGCCTTTGAGACACCAGAAATGACATTGAGCACAGAAAAGCTGTTTCCACCAGGCCCAAGAAAACTGAATATCTGTGAGCAAAATAAATAATGATGTTGCTTTAAGCCACTGAATTTTTTTGTTTGTTACTCAGCAACAGAAAATGAAGAGACCTATTTGATTGAAGAGTCAGACTATTTCTTTTAAAGATTTTATTGATTTATTTTAGAAAGAAGGGAAGGGAGGGAGACAGAGAGGGAGAGAAACAGCAATGTATGGTTGCCTCTCACATGGCCCTCACTGGGGCCCCGGCATGTGCCCTGAGAGGGAATCAAACTGGGACCGTCTGGTTCCCAGCCCGCGCTCAATCCACTGAGCTACACCAGCCAGGGCAAGAGTCAAACTATTTTATCTCTGCCAGGGTTGATATGAGTAAGGAAAACAATGCTGGGAGAAATATAAAATGGTTAAATTCGAAGGGAGGGCAATTCAGCAATAATTATCAAACTTTAAATTGCATATAATATTTGACCAAGCAATTCCCCAAGTCGCAAAAATGTGTGCAAATACCCTTATTCCAATATTGGGTATAAAAGCAAAAACTAAACAACCACTCTTAAACTGTGGTACATTCATACAAGGGTCAACTATATAACCATTAAAAAAACAAAGTACCAAAAAAAGTGGCAATACAGAACACAAAGAAAAGAGGAAGAAATTTTAAATGTTCATGGAAAGGAAAATACTACGTATCCTGAATGATGCAGAACAAGGGCTGGCCAACTTGGTCCATAAAGGGTCAGAGCAAATACGTCAACCCTTTCAGGGCACATCCTGTCTCTGCACATTCTTTGTTTGTTTTTGTTTATTTGTTTTATGTGTTTGTTTACAATACTTTAACCACGTAAAACCCTTTCTTAGCTCATCAATTGTTGCAAAAACCAGTGACTGTTGGCCAGTTTGCTGTCCCCTAATGTAGATAACCACAGATTTGAGATAATTTTTTAAAGTAGCACTTGATTTGGAAATGTAGTCAAACTTCTTCTGGAAACCTCCCTCCTTTCCTATTCTCAATTCATTTCAGGTCAGGCATTTATTTATTCTCAGCCTGGGATGAAGCTAAATGGCATGGAAGAATTAAGGCCCAAAATGTGTCCAGTAAACTATGATTACTGCTACTTTGATATATTTTTTGAGGGGCAAGAAAAGCAAACATTAGAGAAAAATAATTTTCCACATTTTCACAAAAGGTGAAAATGTTGAATTACTGAATCAAGAATTTAAGCTTGGCCCTGACCAGTGTGGCTCAGTTGGTTGTGCATCGTCCCGCAAAGCGAAAGTTTGCCGGTTTGATTCCCAGTCAGGGCACAGACCTGGGTTGTGAGTTCAGTCCCCAGTCAGGGCACTTATGAGAGGCAACCAATCAATGTTTCTCACATTGATGTCTCTCTCCCTGTCTTTCTCTCTCCCTTCCTCTCTCTCTAAAACTAAATAAATAAAATATTTTTTTAGAAATAATTTAAACTTGATTAGGTCAGTCTTTTAAAAAAAATACAAAAGCCCCTTCTATATTATAGCACTATCAATCACCTATTTTTTCCTTATCGTTTGATACCACCTGAAAGGCTCACTGGGAAAAGTAGTGAAAGAACACAACAGTGCGTTGCTCCTCCTGCTTGGTGCTACTGGCTATAAGCAAACTGCGTCAACAGCCAATGTTATAAATTTAAACAAACAACCCATCAACTCTAACCTATCATAAAATATTTGATAATCCCTATCCCAAATTGAGAGCTGACACAAATTACAAAACTGATTTGGAACTAAAGCCTTTATTCTGACATTAACTCTGCTCTCACCAAAGTTCAAATCAGTCCTAGAATTTAGTTGTCATTGACTAAGCACCTCCAAAATATAAAACAGGTTTTTCCAAAATTTACCTCTTAACTTTCTACTTATACATTTTGGCTCTGGAGTTTTTTTTTAATCTCCACCCCATTCACGGCAATCTTTGGAAGACCCAAGCCTGCCTTTTTTCCTCCGTGTTTCCTCAATATGACACCTTCCTCTGCGCGCCTCTCATCCCTGCTCTCGTCTCCTGTTCTCTGTTTTACCTTGCTGGTAGTTCCTTCTCAGACTATGTTAGGAACAGTGGGGATACAAACATGGCATTCCCTAATCTCAGAATATAAAACCTCATGAAAGTACTGGAGTTTGAGCACACAAAAAGGCCAATTCGAGGTTAAAAAAAATCCAGCAGTATACTTTCGATGAGCAATTATTAGAGCACTGTAACCTTAGAAATATAAGGCCAGAGAAGAAAGACACAGAATTACACAGGATAGCCTGGAGGATAAATTGCAAGACAGAAAAAACATGTTTAACATGGTATCATTTGTGTTTCATAAGGGAAAAAAAGAATATAATTATGTAATTATTGGAGATGATAAAATATAATTAACAACAGTGGTTTCCCCAGGAAAAGGAATATGGGTATTTGGAGCACAGAGTGGTATGGAGACCCTTCACCATATCCCTTTGTACACCTATTGGAAATGTTCCACATTAATATATTTTTTTTAATAAAACTAAATGTACACTTTTAAAAAGCAGAGAGCAACCAACCGTAGCACAGGTACCTGGACAGCCGTTACTAGCAGCAGTGTGACACAGTCGTAAGACCTCAACCTCATGTCAACAATCCTGAACTCTAGGGTGGTTCTATCACTAGAGAGCAATCACTTAACTCTCCCTGAGCCTGTTTCCCCTTCCATAAAATGGAGATGTTTCCTGCATATTTCCAACATGCCCACCTCTGTGGGTTATTTTAAGGATCAAATGAAATAATGGATATAAAAGCTGTCTGAGAGAGAAGATGGCAGCCAAGTAGGTGGAAGCTGAGTCTACTTGCTCTTGCTCCCAACTCAGATACTTGGCTGAGCTTCCAACAAGTAAACAGAACATTCAAGGTAATCTTAGCTGATATGAAGTTTGGAAGCCAAGGAGTACAGAAGACGCTTCAAAACAGGCGTGTACAAGACATGGGGATTGTGACTCCTAGTCAGCCAGATGGATGGGAGAACCCCCCAATAAGCCATCAATAATCAAAGCCCAAGTACAACCAAAGAGCCCACATAA
>PVJI01028696.1:0-16189 GCA_004026765.1 Micronycteris hirsuta
CGTCTGTGAGGATGTATGTGCCCCAGCCCTATGGTACCTCATTAAACAAAGCCTTTTTGAAAAACAGATCAAGACAAAACAAAACTTCATTTTCCAATGCTCTTTGCTCTGAAAGGAATCTAAGTGTTAGTTCTTTATCTTCATATTAATGTCTGCATCTGATTTTCCATCTCTAACCAATTGCTTCTTATCATAATTTATGTATTATCTTGAGTGTTTTGTTTAGATGGCTGATTTAGAACAGGCTTATGTTTTTTCTTGAACACACTTCAATACAGTCACTCAGTGGAAACTCCGATTTATCCTACCTTTTCCCTGGATAAGAATGCAAAGACCCATGTATTCCATGAGCTCCTTTTTTAGTGTCAACAGCTTTATTTTTTTCTATCGTCTTGTACCCCATAACCTTTCAGCACTTACTGACATAGACCTAGCTTTACTATCATTATTAATAATCAGGCAAAAATACACATATGCAAAAAATTATTTAATATATGACTATTTAGCAACTTTGTTGCTGTACTCTCTTAAAAGCTTAATGCTACAGCATAAAATATTCCCTTTGGTCATTTTTAATAGGTCCTGACTTTATCATTTGGACTTTTATTCATCCTCAAATTTTCAGAATATTTTTCAAAAATATTAAAATTTATCTGTTTAATGGATTTTAATATAGTCAATAATCATTTGGGACTGATGACATCAATGTTCTTAAAATAAAATAATCCAGAAATTTAATATTATATTCATCTCTTTCAAACTTTACTTTCATACATTTTCTAAAATACCTGCAAAGCTCATTAATTTTTTATTTTAATTTTTTATATTTTTAATTAAAGTTGACATACAACATTTTATTAAGTGTACAAACCAGTGATTAGGCATTATATAACTTACTAAATGATCACCCATTAAATCTAGCACCCATCTGACACCATACATAGTTATTATAATAATATTGACTATATTTCTTATGCTGTATTTTACATCCCCATGACTATTTTGTAACTACCAAATTGTACTTCTTAATCCCTTCACCTTTCCCATCCATTCCACAAATCACCATCCCACCTGGCAACCTTCAAAATGTTCCCTGTATCTGAGTCTGTTTCTGTTTTGCTTTCTTGTTTATTTTTGTTTTTAGATTTCAGATACAAGCAAAATCACCTGGCACTTGTTTTTCTCTGTGTGTCTTATTCACTTGGTACAATTTTCTCTACATCCATCCATGTTATTGCAGATGGCAAGATTTTACTCTCTCTTAGGGTGTTGTCTTCGATTTTACATATGCCCTACTTCTTTATCTATTCATCTATTGGTGGACACGTGGATTGCTTCCTTACCTTGGGTATTGTAAATAATGAAGCAATGAGCATGTGGATGTATATGTCTTTTCAATTAGTGCTTTGAGTTTCTTCAGATAAATCCCCAGAAGTGGAATTGTTGGGTCCTTCTTTGTCTGTTATTATATAGCCTGCATTTTAAAGTCTATTTCATCTGAAATAAGTACTGTGACCCCATCTTTTTTGTTTGCTTGTTTCCATTTTCATTAAACGACTTTCTATCCCTTGACTTTCAGTCCATGTGTGTCTATGGATCTGAAGTGTGTCTATCACAGAGGCATACGTAAGATTCTTCCTTTGTCATCCATTCACCCACCATATGTATTTTGACTGGAACATTTAATTCATTTGCATTTAAAGTAATTGTTGACATGTATTTATTACCATTTTATTCTGCATATTTTTATCTTTCCTTCTTCATCTTAAAGATTACCCTTTAACATTTCTCATTGTACTGACCTAGAGGTGATGAACTCCTTTAGCTTTCTCTTGTCTGTGTAGCTCTTAATCTGTCCTTTGATCCTCAAGGATAGCTTTTCTGGGTAGAGTAATCTTGGTTGAAGGTCCTTGTTTTTCATCACTTTGAATATTTTGTGCCAATCCCTTTTGGCCTCCAAAGCTTCTGCAGAAAAGTTAGCTAACAGTTTTATGGGAGCTCCCTTGAAGATGAATAACTTCTTTTCTCCTGCTTCTATTAAAATTATCTTTGTCTTTAAACATTCCCATTTTAATTATAATGTGTCTTGGTGTGGGCCTCTTTTGACTCATCTTGTTTGGGAGTCTCTCAGCTTCTTGGATGTCTATGTCTATTTTCCTCACCAGATTAGGGAAGTTTTCCATCATTGTTTTTTCAAATAGGTTATTAATCCCTTGCTCACTCTCTTCTCCTCCTGCATACCCATTATGCCATTGTTTGTATGATGTTTTTCATGTTGTTCCAGTGGCTCCTTACACTATACTAATTTTTCAAATTCTTTTTTTTTTGTTTGTTTTTGCTGTTCTGATTGGGTGTTTTCTGCTTCCTTCTATTCCAAATTTCTGATCTGATCCTCTGGTTCAACTACTCCACTGTTGATTCCCTGTAATGTATTCTTCATTTCTCTTAATTTATTCTTCATTTCTGACTGGTTCTTTTTTATGCTTTATATCTCTGTTTTTATGCTTTTTATTTCTTTGTTGAAGTTCTCACTAAGTTCATCCACTCTTTCCCTCAATTCATTGAGCATTCTTATACCCAGTGTTTGAACAATGGTAGATTGCTTATTTCAATTTTGTTTATTTCTTTTCCTGGAGTTTTGTTCTGTTCCTTAATTTGGAACATATTTCTGTCTCCTAATTTTGGTAGCTTCCCTATGTTTATTGTAGGTAGAGCTTCTATATTTCCAGGCTTGTTAAAGTAACCTTATATAGTAGGTGTCCTATAAGGTCCGGTGGCACAGCCTCCCCGATCACCTGACCTGGGCACTCTAGGTGTCACTCCACCATGTGGGCTGTGTACACTCTCTTTTTGTAAACCTTGATTGCTATTGGCATTTAAATGGGAGGGATTTAGCCCCAGGATAATGGGTTGCAAAGACTGACTGTGACCACCATGGAGGATGAACTGTGCAGGGGCCCACCCCATTGAGCAGGACTTAGTTTAGCAGAACTTTGGTGCCTGCTGAGTCCAGCCCTTGAGTGCATTTCTTGTAGAAGTGGTTGAGACGTAATGCTTCTTCGTGGTCTGAAGCTGGCCACCAGGTAAACTGTCTCTGGGATCTTCCGGGAAGTGCAGTTCAAGGTCAGCTACCCTGTGTGCTTTGCCAGGGGCTACTAGGCATGAGCTAAAAAGAGATCTCCAGATGACTGCCATTTATGCTGGGTTTGGAGGTGCCCAAGAGAGGCCAAGCTCTGATCCAAGGCCAGCTGGCTGCTGTTAGTGCTGAGCCTGGGGAATTTTATCAAGAGGTACAGGGCACACCCAAGATCAGATGCTGCTCATTTGAGAGATTTTAAGAATGTCAGCAGCATAAACAAAGCCAGGTTATTTGTATGAAAAAAAACACTGGAAATGGCTGTGGTGGGCTTACAAATTGGGTGGCAGGGGGAATCTCAGGGAATAAGTAAGGTGGGGCAAATAATGTTAACCAGATTGATAGAAACTCAGTTATGGGGCCCACCTGCTGGTTCTGTTGGGGAGGATTCAGCAAAGGAAGAATGACCCCAGCCATCACTTCTTTCTGGAGAAAGCTGTCCTTCAGCTCTCATTCTGATGACAAACAATTCAACTCCTTCATATATGCTCCTGGAACCTTTCCAGCTGCTGCCCCAACAGCGAGGTTCAGAACGAGTCTGAGATAGTCAGTGTGAGGGCCCTTTAAGAGGAACATCAGGGACTCCATCTCTCTCAGCCCAATCCCTGCTGGTTTTTATAGCCAGAAGTTATGGGGACTTCTTTTCCTGGCACTGGAATCCTGCTTGTGTGGCCTGGTGTGAGGCTGGGACTCCTTGCTCCTCAGGGGGTACCTCGGCCACTGGTATATCCCTCCTGATTTTTATCCACCACATGAGGGTGAGGTACCAGCCCATTCTACATCTCTATCTTTCCTACCAGTCTCAATGTGGTTGCTTCTTTATATCCTTAGTTATAGGACTTTGATTCAGCTAGAGTTTAGGTGGTTCTGCATCATGGTTGTTCTGTAGTTTAGTTGTAATTTTGAGGTGGTTGTGAGAGGATACGAGTACTACACTTATCTTCACTGCCATCTTGACCAGAACCCCAAATCTTGTTCATTTTAGATCTTAAATATATCTCCTATGTACTGACTAAATTCATTTTTGCAACACAATTTTAGCTCCTGGTGTCTCTTTCCAGAACTGGTGAGCTGTTTTTTATTTTCTATTTTTCTGCTTGTCTCACTTGAATCCACATAGTATGTGAATTTATAACTGGTAAATATCACTGAAATCATGTCACTCCTTGCTTGGAACTCTTCAATAGCTTCCCAGGACACTTTAGAAGTGCAGACCCTAGCAATAGTCAACAAAATGCTATAGATTTTAACACCTTTATCCCCCTCCAACCTCTCCTTAGAACTATCACCCTCTTTGTGTCAGCCACATTTTTAAAAGATTGCATGATCCATCCCTACAAGTTCCTCGCCTACTACTTTCTTCTTAAAACATCCTTATGCCTGTTTTCAAGAGTTAATTTCTAATCCACCCCCAGATCTCAGTTTAAGGAACCCTCCTCAGGGAACCTTTCCCTTATCTCAGTCTCAGTGATCCTTTTTGAGACCCACATCCTCAAAGCAGTTTGTTCTTTACATTTTTGTCACTAGTCTCAGGGACTATTATAAACTGAAGTTTCTTTGATCTTTGATTCCTCAGTGGGCTGTGTTCTGCACAGGCAGTATTTTATACCTGCTTGCTTACAGTTAGAACATTTTTGTTTAGCATTATTCCCATCTCATAACTTAAAATATCAGTCCACTGAACAATTAGTGCTAATCCCTTGAGGACTGATAGGCTTTTCTCCAAATATTAACCTATTATAAATTAGAATGTGTAAAAAGAAATTATGCAAAATATAATAAAATAAATAATTTAATATGACATCAGGGAGGCCTTTATCAGATGGCCCCAAAATCTTAATAAAACAAATATAATTAAATTATTTATACATAACATTTTAAATTATATATATATATATATACATACACACACACAAACACAAAAACTTAACGTATTTACAATATTGAAGGCTTACTGGGATTCATTTATCATAATATACTAGCACAAATAAATTAGAATAGTATGAACGCCCTGCTAGGACAATAAGTGGAGAAGTTTAAAGACAGACATGTAAAAGGGTAAAACAAACTAAAACAATTGCCAAAATTGATGGGTTTTATCAATAAAAAATAATTAAAATACCAAAAAAATAATATCAGATTGTACTTAATCTTCCAGAATTAGGAATATTTTATCCTCTACTCGGCATTTAGGGAGAAAAACACAGCATAATGACAAACAAATCAACCCATGAAATTAACAAATGGCAAATCAATGAAGTCAAGAGCAGACCCCTAAAGAGCCTCATAAGTGTCATTATATCATTTGAAGAAGTAGATGTTGCCACGGAAAGTTTTGAGACCTTGTTCAATATCTTTGCTCTTAATTCAGAGAAATCTCCGATCCCCACTTTCTTCCCTGGGCAATCACTCACATCAGAGTTTAACTTCTAAATCTATGTTTAGCTAAAAGGCGGAGAATGCCATGTTGAATTTGTTTGGTCTTGATGCTGTAAATGATAGGATTCATTAAAGGAGGAAAGAGAAAGTAGACATAGCTCATTATAATGTGGACCACTTTTGGCACATTTTTCCCAAACCTGTAAATGAATGACAGACCAATCACAGTGACATAGAAGACAAGGACACAACTGATGTGAGAGATACAGGTACTGAGGGCTTTGGCTCTCTCTTCACCAGAGGCTATGCTCATGACAGTCTTAAGAATTAAGATATAGGAGAAAAGAATAATCAAACAGTCTAAGAAGAATGTTGAATAAACCAGAACTACAGGGTAAATTCTATTGAAAGTTATGTCAGCACAGGCCAGTTTCATGACATCTTGGTGAAGACAGAAAGCATGAGAGAGAACATGAGAGTGGCAATATGTATACGAAAAAAGACTCACGACTAAAGGGACAATGGATAGAAAACCCCTCATAAAAACCCCTATCCCTAACTTTACCACTTGAGTATTGGTGAGAATGTAAGTGTATCTCAAGGGATTGCGAATGGCAATAAAACGGTCATAGGCCATGGCAAGCAAGATGCCCGATTCTACAATGGAAAGAGAGTGAATGAAGTAGGCCTGCAGGAAACAGCCTCCGCGGCTCACCTCGCAGTGATTCCCCCATAAGATACCCATTACCGTTGGCATCGTGGTCAGTGTCACCACTAGATCTGTTCCCGCCAGCATGGCGAGGAAATAGTACATGGGTTCGTGGAGACTGTGGTCCTCCTTGATGAGGTAGAGAAGAGTGCCATTGCCAAGAAGCACAGAGAAATAGACAGCAAAGAACGGGATGGAGATCCAGTGATGAGCGGCCTCCAGGCCTGGGAAGCCAGTCAGCAAAAAGGGGGCATCACTGATATTGGACCACATAGTATATCCACAGTATATCTAGAGAAACTTTCTAGAAATCTTCAACCTAGGAAGATTTCAGATATTTCAGTGGTAAAATATCGTGGTAGGCTCAGTCATAACCTCCATGGTTGGGAGTAGTTAATTGCTATAATTAGTAGAGATTTTCAAGTATTACTTGAGATGAGGAATGTCAGTCTTTTCCTAATTAGAAAAAAATATTAGTTTGATGATTAACATTTTTTCAAATTAAAAGAAACAGTTTCATTAATTTTTCCTAAGACATTAGCTCTTACTATTGTATATATCATATTTTTAAATTTTTTGTAGTAACAATAATAACAATAGCAAACAAGATAAATAAATACAAATGGATAATTATACTTAGTTGCTTTCTTGTTGTGATTGTTAACTTTTTAGAAACATTTAATTATGAGATTGATTCTATTTTTTTACAATCATAAAAACACATACTCTTTTTAGTTAGACACAATTTTTCTTTGTTTTTGAGATTGAATGTCAGTGTTTTATGGAACATGAGCATCACCATCACTTCTATTTGCTTTGTTGCTCCAACAGTTACCCTTTTTTAGAGACTGGCTACCAGCAGTGTGGGCCATTAACCAGCCCCAACTAACAAGTATGGGGACTTGTTAGACATGCAGCTTTGACTTCCACTTCCAAACCACTGAATCAAAATTTGCATTTTATCACAATTCCCAAGTGATTTGAGTGCACAGTAATATCAGAGAAGCACTGCTCCAAATATTTCCTATCTATTCCATCTTTGGGGACAAATGCTTTTTTATTCTTGTACCTGCTTGATGTCCTCATTCCTTCTAAATGTTCTCACACAATTATTCTTTTTTAGATCTCCAAACTTTTTTTAATTATTGTACTCTCCATTGGTAAAAACTTATTGAACACCCACCTTCACTATATCAATATATGCCTCTATTTATAAATTTTATGAATTAACTAATATTAATATATTGCTTTCATTATAAAACATTAAAAATTGAAACATGCAATGGATGTGGTAAAATTAAAATGCCCTGTGTTTTAAAATCTTCCTAATTGTGATGGCTTCACACTTTATTAGTCAATGCTTCAAAATATTAAAAAAAAATCAAAATGACAGTAAAGCATTTTGGTACTCATTTTGTGTATTATAAAAGCATAGACAGTCACATAAGCATTTTCTTAATTCATATGTTCAAAATTCATAATATAAAACATTGGAAAGCTAAATATTCACCATCTTGCAAATGTACAAAGATATAAATGTCACACAAGTATTTTTATTGCTCCTTTGCCATTCAGTGGTTCTTTCTCTTCCTCTTGTCCTTTCCAAAATCATTTGACATAATTATATGTTCAGATTCTTTCTCTGTTTCCACTTAGCTCTATCTCCTTTTTCTCCAACACTTTACTCCCAAGGAGCTGTTGTTTATGTGACTGCTCACATTATAATGTTCCCACAGCCTAAAGATGTCAATCATCTCCACTGTTTTCATTTTCTTGGTTGCCACAGCTCAAAATAAAGGAACTGTTACCTTTTAAGCTGCAGTTTTATTTCACCAAACATTCAGAAGCAAGGCAGGTCTGCATCTGAAGCAAAAGAATGTTTCCATCCTTCATAAGATGTCCTTAATATCAGAAGTAGAACAGAACCAGGATAAATAACAAAGAGTCTAACTCTTGTTTCACAAACTCTCTGAAGTTACACCTGCATGAACACGGTGCTCACTGAGATAGAAATACCAATCCTAGGAGATTTCTTTAATCAAAGCACATTTAAGTCATGTAGGAGTTTAAATTATAATAATTATGCAAATGTTGTTCTGTCCCTGAAAGTGTTTTTAGGCTAAAAAGATGGACCTCAAAATAAAATGGTGAATTGTGAATCCATCCTAAGATCATAAAGTCCAAATGAACAATTGACCAGAGAAGACAACATAATATCTCTTCCTTCTTGTCTGCTCTTTCATCTCTCCTGAACAGGGTGGAGGAACGGCCCCCATAGGTGTCTCAGGATTTATCCTGCTGAGTCTCACTAATAATTACCCGTGCCCTTTATAAGTAAACACAGTCTGCTGTTAGAATCTAATGAAAGCAATATACTTCTACCAAGATAAATGAATGAATGCATAATTTCACATTTAATTTAAGGTTTTCACAGTTATTCTTATGTCACTCTAAGGGTCCAGATTAGAAAAGCACAGTTTTTTTAAATATACTTACTGAAAAGACAGAAAAAGTCTGGGCTACAGTGTTTCCCACATAAGCTGGGATAGCTCTTCTATAGAGGCCTCTGGAAAACCTTTAAAAATTGTTTTTCTTGATTGCATCTAATATCAGAAGGGAAAAGAGTCATTTCATATGGCTGTCCCTCACACCCACCCTCTCAGGTCTTATTGGAACAGGGTCCCATTGCTGCCCTATTTGAGGACTCAGCCCAGATAATTCCCTTGCATAACCTCCTCAAGAGGCCTCATTAATAAGCTAGGCATGTAGAAATCACCTCTCCAGAATTTCAGCTGTATAACCACTCAGGAGACTCCTTGATGTCTCTACCCTCTCTCTTCTCTCTAGGAGACGCTGGGCCATTCAAGGTCCTGGGACTTTCAAGTGTTTTCCATAATGTAACGAAAACTGGGAATTCAAATGCTGGCAGAGGTAGGGATGTCAGGACTTGTTAATGTGACATGTTCCCCACATCCAGAATCCTCAGCATTGGGATTTAAGAAGTCCACACATGTCATTTTCCTTGTGTCTTCATGTTGTGGTCAAACATATTTTAGTTTATCCCAGGGACCATCTGTTCCATTCTTGGTCCTAGAACTTATGAATTTCAATTACATTTTTGTCTTTCCTGCTTCTTTGAGGTAAAGTAAGTTCTGATATAGGAGAACATCAATAAATTTCTTAATAGCCATGTGAATGACAGTCAATGTTTCTCTTAAAATTACATTATATTTACAACATTGACAAGTTTGTGTCAGGTTTATAATGAAGAACAATTTTTTTTCACAGAATGTAACACAATAGTGAGTGGGTACTAGAAAGAAAATATTTACCTTAAGTTTCCAGAGCCTTGTTATTCCTGTACAGGTGGTAGCATGCTAAGGGGAGCACATAAAAATGTTTAGGGTTGGGGGAAACTTCCCAGAGGAAACATGGTTCAAGCTGAAACTGGAGCAATGAGAATGGTATGAATATGGCAGAACAGAGAGAAAAACTGTGCACAGGCCAAAAGCAAGAATAAATATGACAAATTTTTAAAAAATGATATACGTAAAAAAAAACCATGTAGGAAGACTTGACACCAAATGAATCCATGGAAGCAGAGTCACATCAGATACAAATCATGTAAGAAATTGGACTTTATCCTAAGAGCAATGAGTGTGAAGTAAGGTGGACGGGGTCACCATCAGATGGTCAGTTACAAATTTGCTGTGGCTAAAGTATGAGGAACACACTTGAAAGGCCAAAGAGTGAGTGAGGAGAGTATGTGACACAATCGCAATAATCCGGGTGAGAAATTGTGTGGGTATGCATGTAATGAGGTGTTCTTAGCAGGGTTAGACAAAACTGGATGAAATTTCTGTGATTTAGAAGAGAAGTTTGCAACTTGAGGAGAGATAATAGTGAAAGATGACATCTGCGTTTCTGATTTTACCTGAGTGGAGGGCAGTTCCATTTATTCAAATGTGGATTGCAGAGAGAGAAAGACTCTGTTAAGAAATCAATGATTATTTGTTGTTTGCCACTTTTGCATTGTTTTGCACTCTAGATTTGGAAAAAGAATAAAGAGAATATGTTCAATTTAGGGCACTCTGTGTTTGTGAGTAGTTGCGTAGAAAAATCTCTAGGCAGTTATACATATGTGCCTTGAGTTTAGAAAACAATATGTGAGCAGAAGAGAGTTGAGAATGATCAGTAATAAGATTAAATTTGATTAGATTGGAAACTTTGTTTCAAATTAGTAGAATTGGTTGTTAAGAGCTTGGGCTCTAGACCCAGTCTGCCTAAGATGAACTCTAACTCTACTTTTCTTTTTTGTTTTTTTTCTCTTTATTTTATTTTATTTATTTATTTTTTGTTCAATTACAGTTGTCTGCATTTTCTCCCCACCATTCCCACCCAACCCCATCCGAACTCACTTCCCTCCCTTGCTTCCAACCTCCCCCTTGGTTCTGTCCATGTGTCCTTTATTGTGGTTCCTAAAAACCCTTCTCCCCAAAGTCCCCTCCCCCCACCTTCTGGCTATTGTTAAACTGTTCTTAATTTCAATGTCTCTGGTTATATTTTGCTTGCTTTTTTCTTTTGTTGATTATGTTCCAGTTAAAGGTGAGATCATGTGGTATTTTTCCCTCACTGCCTGGCTTATTTTGCTTAGCATAATGCTCTCCAGCTCCACCCATGCTATAGCAAAGGGTTTAAGCTCCTTCTTCCTCTCTGCTGCATGGTATTCCATCGTGTAAATGTACTGCTGTTTTTTGATCCACTCATTTGCTGATGGGCACTTAGGTTGCTTCCAGCACTTGGCTATTGTAAATTGTGCTGCTATGAACATTGGGGTGCATAGGTTCTACGCATTGGTGTTTCAGGGTTCTTAGGATATAATAACCCCAGCATTTGAATTGCTGGGTCAAAAGGCAGTTCCAGTTTTAGTTTTCTGAGGAAATTCCATACTGTTTTCCACAGTGGCTGCACCAGTCTGCATTCCCACAAACAGTGCACTAGGGTTCCCTTTCTCCACATCCTCTCCAACACTTGCTTGTTGATTTGTGTATGATGGCCATTCTGACTGCTGTGAAGTGGTATCTCATTGTGGTTTCAATTTGCATTCTCTGATGGCTAGTGATGCTGAGAATCTTTTCATATGTCTCTGGGCCCTCTGTATGTCCTCCTTGGAGAAGTGTCTCTTCAAGTCTTTTGCTCATTTTTTAATTGGGTGTTTTGCTTTCTCAGAGTGAAGTTATGTGAATTCTTTATATATTTTGGAGATCAAATCCTTGTACAAGGTATCATTCGCAAATATGTTTTCCTATATAGTTGGTTCTCTTTCCATTTTAATGCTGTTTTCTTTAGCCATGCAGAAGCTTTTTATTTTGATGAGGTCCCATTTGTTTATTCTTTCCTTTATGTCCCTTCCTTTAGGGGACATATCAGTGAAGATGCTACTGCATGGAATATCTGAGATTTTCCTGACAATGTTTTCCTCTAGGACTTTTATGGTGTCACGACTTATATTTCAGTCTTTATCCACTTTGAACTTATTTTTGTGTATTGTGTAGTTTGGTGATTGAGTTTCCTTTTTTAGTATGTATCTGCCTTGATTTCCCACCACAATTTGTTGAAGAGGCTATTTTTACTCCATTTTATCATTCTTCCCCCTTTGTCAAATATTAACTGACCATAGAGTCTTGGGTTGATTTCTCGGGTCTCCACTCTGTTCCATTAATCTATGTGTTCTTATGCTAATACCAGACTCTTTGATTGGCCTTGTAATATATCAGGTTTGATATCAGGTGTTATGCTACCTCCTACTTTGTATTTCTTTATCAAGATTTCTGAGACTATTCAGGGTCATTTATGTTTCCATATAAATTTTTGAAATGTTTGTTCTATATCTGTGAAATATGTCATTGGAATTTTAATAGGGATTACATTGAATCTATAAATTGCTTTGGGTAGTATGGACGTTTGATGATGTTAATTCTTCCAATCCATGAACATGGTACATATTCCCATTTATTTGTGTCTTCCTGAATTTCTTTCTTCAGTGTTTAGTTTTGTGAGTACAGGTCATTTACCTCCTTGGTTAGATGTTCCTAGGTACTTTATTTTTCTTTTTGCTATAGTAAATGGGACTTTTTCTTCCTGATTTCTGTTTCTGATATTTCATTTTGGTATACAAAAATGCATTCAATTTCTGAATATTTACTTTCTATCCCTCTGTTTTCCCAAATTCACTTATTAGGCCAAAAAGTTGTTTTGGTGGAGTCTATAGGGTTTTTATGTATACTATCATGTCATCTGCAAATGACAATTCTAATTTCTTATTTCCAGTTTGAATGCCTTTTGTTTGTTTTTCTTCTGATTGCTGTGGCTACAAGTTTCAGCACTATATTGAATAGAAGTGGTGAAAGCAGACACTCTTGTCTTGTGCCTGACCTTAGGGAAAACTTTAACTTTTTGCCCATTGGCTATGATGTTGGCTGTAGGTTTCTCATATGTGGCCTTTAATATTTTGAGGTATGTTCCTTCTCCTCTCTCTTTGCTGAGAGTTTTTATCATACATGGGTGCTGGACTTTATTAAATGCTTTTTTAGCATCTATTTATAGGTTCATGTGGTTTTTATTTTTCAGTTTGGTTATGTGATATGTTATGCTTATTAATTTATGAAAACTTTACCATCCTTGCATCTCTGGGATGATTGCCTCTTGATCATGGTGCATGATCTTTTTAATGTATTGCTGGATCAAGTTTGCCAATGTTTCGTTGAAGATTTTAACATCTATGTTCATCAGATATATTGGCTTGTAGTTTTCTTTCTTTGTTGTATCTTTATCTGGTTTTGGAATTAGGATGATGCTGGCCACATAAAAAGACTTTTGGAGTCTTCCCTCTTTTTGGATTTTCTGGAATAGTTTGAGCAGGATAGGGGTTAGTTCCTCCCAAATGTTTTATAAATTCTCCTGTGAAGTTGTATATTCCAGGGCTTTTGTGTGCTGGGTGTTTTGTGATTACTGCTTCATTTTTGGTAGTTGTTATCAGTGTATTCAGGCATTATTCTTCTTCTTGATTCAGTTTTGGAAGGTTATATGTTTCTAGAAATTTGTCCATCTTGTCCAGCTTTTCAAATGTCTTGGCATATAGTTGTTCGTAGTAATTTCTTTCAATCCTTTGCATTTCTGTGGTATCAGTTGTAATCTCTCCTGTTTCATTTCTGATTGTATTTATTTGGATCCTCTCTGCTTTTTTTCTGGATGAGTCTGGTTAAAGAGTTGTTGATTTTGTTTATGTTTTCAAAGAACCAGCTCCTGGAGTTATTGATCCTTTGAAATGTTTTTTTAGTCTCTATGTCATTTACTTCTGCTATTATCTTGTCTTGGCACAGGTGATATGTTGTAACGGGGCAGGGTCTTAGGTATTCACCCAAGCAGGGCAACAGTCTTTGCTGCCTTCAGTGCTGCCTGTAGAGGAGGGGCCAGAGAAGGAAATATGAAACTCACCTGCTTGTCTCTGGTGCACTTTCAACAGACTCTTGTGTGTGCTTGGGTTTATCTCCCACCGAGGCAACACCAGCCATAGCCCACAGTCAGCTCTGAGTCTCAGTTTTCCCCTTACGTCAGCCCCTCTTGTGCAGCCTGCCATGCAAGACAGCCAGCCCCGCCCTCAAGGCTGCTGCAGTTTATCTGAGTTGGCCTGCACTATCTGCCACCTTACTAGTCTGGTTGTTCTGGATGATTTTTTCTTTAATTCCTTGGTTGTCACAGTTCCATGCAGTTTGATTTTCTGGTGCTTTTGGTTGTTTATTGATTTTAGGTGAGTTGTTATCCTCCTTTTGGTTGTGTGAGGAAGTGAAGGGTTTCTACCTATGCCTCCACCTTGGCCAGAACTCTGTATGTTACTTTCTGTTTCTCCATTGCTCCTCAGCAAAGAGGAGATCGCCAACCTATCTGTTAAAGCCCTGGTAATCAAAATGCTCACAGAACTGATTGAGCTTGGTCAAAAAATGAAAAAACAAATGAAGGATACCCAAAGTGAAATAAAGCAAAATATTCAGGGAACAAACAGTGACAGGAAGGAAACCAAGACTCAAACCAACAATTCGGAACAAAAGAAAGAAACAAACATCCATTGAGAAGAAAAGGAAGAAACAAGAATTCACAAACATGAAGAGAGTTTTAGGATCCGCTGGGACAACTAGAAGCATTCCAATATCTGAATTATAGGGGTGCCTGAAGGAGAAGAACTACAGTAAGAAATTAAAAATTTCTTTGAACAAATAATGAAGGAAAGCTTCCCCAATATGGCAAAGGAAATAGACTTCTAGGAAGTCTAGGAAGCCTAGAGAGTCCCAAAGAAGTTGGACCCAAAGAGGAATACACCAAGGCACATCATCATTAAATTACCCAAAATTAAATATAAGGAGAGAATCCTAAAAGAAATCAAAGAAAAGGAGACAGTTACCTACAAAGGTGTTCCCATTAGATGATCAGGCAATTTCTCAAAAGAAACCTTTCAGGCAAGAAGGGCTAGAAAGAAGTATTGGAGGCATGAAAGGCAAGGACCTACATCCAAGATTAGTGTATCCAGCAAAGCTTTCATTTAGAATGGTAGGGCAGATAAAGTGCTTCCCAGATAAGGTCAAGTTAAAGGAGTTCATCACCACAAAGCCATTATTATATGAAATATTAAAGGAACTTATCTAAGAAGAAGAAGATAAAAAATATGAACAGGGGAGAAGATGGCGGTGGAGTAGGAGGGAGTGGGATCGGCTTCCTCCAGCCCACTTGTGGGATATCTGGCTGATTTTCTGAGGAGCGGAGCAATCACCCAGATTTATTTCAGGAAGATTGGCGACCAGGATTGCACATAAAACTGAAAGATCAGCCGGTAGGAAGTCTGCTTCGGAGGGAAGGGACTCGCGGGAAACCGGGAGGTCTTGGGATCCAGTCGCAGCAGCTTCCCGGTTTGTTCCAGGATCTGTGGGAGGGAGCTGGATTGGGGTGTGAGAGTTGCCAAAGCAGGTGCGTGCGTCTGTTGGGAGAGCCTTGGTCCCCAGCAGTCTGGAGGTCGGTGTGTACATGGGGACTGGTCTGCAGAGGCCAGCGATCCCAGCGGGAGGAATTGGAGATTGAACTGAACGGGAGACCCAGGCCCGGAATTCCGGGACCAGGTGCACACCCGGCAAAACCAGTCATGGGCGGCTGGGTGTGGTGCCCAACCGGGCGCCCAGGCCTGCAGTTTGCAAGCCCCGAATTCAGAGACAAAAGCGCTCAACAAATACAGGGGCGCGGAGCTCATTCTGGGAGGGCCTGAGACACAACCCAGCAACTGTGATTGGAGACCTGCTGTGCAGACTCCCTCCGTGGGAGAAAAACATCGAACCCCACTGAAGGGAGACACAGACCTGACAAACTCTGACTTAGGGTGGGGATCAGACAGCACAAAGGAGGTGCTGCGAATTCCTAGCAACTCGGCTGGAGGCAGGACAGCAGCTAAGAGTGCAGCCGAGAAAGAAAACCGGGGAAGTCTGATATCTTCCCAGCCTGACGCAGCCTGGACCAGACGCTGTTGAAACCAGCCAACATATGTCTTTTTTTCTTTCTTTCTTTTTTTTTCTTTCTTTCTCTTCTTTTCTCTTTATTTTTTTGTTTGTTTGTCCCCACCCTTCTACCTATCTGTCCTTCTATATTTTTTAACTCCTTCTACCTTCCCTTCATATGGTATTCCTAATTTTCTCTTCTTTTTATCTCATATTTTTATTATATTTTATTTTATGTTATTTGAGTATTATTTTTTCTTTACCTTTCTTTTTCCTTTTCTTTTGCTTTCTTTTCCTTCTTTTTCTCCCTTCCCCTCTCTTCTTCATCCACAGGTAAGACATCAAAACCTGGAATTGTGAAGAGAATAGAGTGGGACCCAGACAAGAGTCAGCCCAAAAAACAGAGACAGTGACACAAAATTAACTTCG
>PVJI01028697.1:0-16187 GCA_004026765.1 Micronycteris hirsuta
AAAGCCGGAGGTCCCAGCGCCACCTGGACTCCTAAGCCTGGAGCATGGGTACTGGGAAGAAGAGCCCCCACAACGCCTGGCTGCAAAAATCAGCAGACTCTGCCCCTCTGGGTCAAGGCTGGAGATCCAGCAGACTCTTACAGGGACCACACACAAACCACTGCTCACTGGTGCTCACCCTGGGCTCTCCGGCTCAGGGACAGCAGCTCTGGGGCACCCGGGACAGACAGACAGAAACTGAGTTGTGTGGCTCAGGGCCTGGGCCTGGGCCTGAGGGCTGCTGCTGTCCCCGTGTTGAGTCCTCCCCCCTCCTGACCAAACAAGCACTGCCTTTCCTCGTTAGCTCTCCTTCCACGAGGCTACATCTGAATCTTGATTATCAAGGCGAACATCGCTCGGCCCGCCTGAGACTCTGCCCCACAAGTTCCCTCAGACTTTTGCTGAACGGCATCAGGCTCGGCACCGGCACCAAAGCTAAATCAGCACCAACCTGGTGAACAGCACTTGCCACACCCTGCTGACTTCCTGAGACTCCACCTCACCCGACTCACGCTTGCCCACAGCTCTCTCAGAGGCTGAGTCTCACACGCAGCCAGCAACCAGTGGCAGGTCGCAGGGTGCCTTGGCCCTTCTGCTGACCCGCCACAGGCCCGGCTTTGGTGCCAGCTGGTGGTTCGCCACGCGGCCTCTCCCATGCATAGCTGGAATGGGCAGAGACAGTCAATAACCACGGGTCACTGTGTAGCTCCTCACGGGTAACCCTAGGCTGGCCACAAACTGTGCCTGACACTGGCCTGCACCCAAAGCCCCTCCCAAGAGGCCTGAGGAACAACACACCCAGTGACCAGCTTCAAACTACAAGAGAGTACACCTAACTAGCTCCACGCGTGGCACACCCAAAGGGGGGTATCAGCAAGCATCAACTTGGCTCAGGCGAACCCCACTCTTTGGGGTCCACTCCCACACAGTGCCTTGTGCGTTGTGGTCATAACATGACTTCACAGCCAGTCAGCCAGAGGGTCACCTCCGCCCACTGACGTGCCGAGAGCAGTCGAGGATCAACCACAACAGGAGGGCATCTACGATCCACACAAGGGACCCTCCCAGAGCACCTGGCTCAGGTAACAGGGAGATTGCACCACAGGGCTCCACAGGACACCTACTACACAGGGAACCCCAGCAACACTGGGAGGTGCAGACCCACCAGATACACACAGACACAGAGAGGCACCCAAACGGGAGACTTTAAAAACATGCCCCAAATAGAAGAACACAAGAAATCTCCAGAAAGAAAAGTTAAATAAAATAGAGGCAAGCAATCTACCAGAGAACAGTTCAAAGCAATGATTGTAAAGATATTCAAGGAACTTAATGAGAACTTCAACAAAGAGATAGTAAACATAAAGAAGGACATAGAAACCATTAAAAAACAATCAGAAATGAAAAATACAACTGAAATAAAGAATACACTGGAAGGAATTAATAGCAGATTAGATAAAGAAGATCATATTAGTGATTTGGAAGACAAGGTAGCAGTAACACCCAATCAGAAGAGCGGTAAGAAAAAAAAAATCAGAACGGTTTAAAGGACGTCTGAGACAACATCAAACATCTACCAGAAGGAAAAGAGAGAGAGCAAGGGATGTGGAACCTATTTGAAGAAATAATGAATGAAAACTTCCATATGCTGGTAAAATAAACAAGACATACAAATGTGAGGAGTACAGAGAGTTCCAAAGAAGAGGAATCCAACAGGCCCACACCAAGACACATCATAATTAAAATGACCAAAAATTAAAGACAAACAGCAAATCTTAAAAAGCAGCAAGAAAAAAATAGTTACCTACAAGGGAATCCTGTAAGACTGTCAGCTCACTTCTCAACAGAAACTTTGAAGGCCAGAAGGGAGTGGTACAAAATATTCAGTGATAAAAAGTAACAAAGACTACTCTAACCAGCAAGATTGTTACTAAAATTGAAAGAAATAAAGAGCTTCCCATACAAGAAAAAGCTAAGGAGTACATCACCAACAAACCAGTAACACAAGTAATGTTAAAGAAATTTTGTTTAAGAGGGAGGGAGGAACAAATATGAATAATAAAATGGCAATAACGATGTACCTATTCTTGATCACTTTTGATGTAAATGCAGTAAGTCTTCCAATCAAAAGACATTGGGCAATTGAATGGATAAATAGAATAGAAAGAAAAAAAATAACACACATGCTTTCAACGAGAGTCGAAGACATACATACAGACTGAAAGTAGAAGAATGGAAAAGCTGTTTCATGCAATAGACTTTTTATAGTAAGAGAATAAGATGTACATTACGTACCGATAATGTTGGACCAATCCAACAAGAGAATGTAAACCTTATAAAGATTTATACATCCAACCAGGCAGCACCCAAACATAAAACGCAAATGTTGACGGACACGAACAAAGAGACAGACACGAATATAGTCAGAGAACCTTCACACTCCACTGACGGCACTGGGAAGGACTTCCGAATTAAACAGCAGCCTCAATGACACATTTGACTGGATGGATTTAATTGGTGTTTTCAGAGCATTCACCCTAAAGCAGTAGAACATGCATTGTTTCCAAACGCCCACAGAACATTTTCCAGGGTAGGGCATGTGTTAGGATGAAAAAAATGAGTCTCAACAAATGTGAGAACACTGAAATCATATCAAGCCTGCTCTCCAAACATAACAGTACGAAACCAGAAATCAATTACAAGGAAAAAAACTAAACATACAAACACATAAAGTAAATAACATGGTACTGAACAATGAATAGGTTAACAATGAAATTAAGGAGGAAATCAAAAGATGCCTTGAGGCCAATGAAAATGAAAATGGGGGAAAACAGGGGAAGGGCCAACAAAGAACATGGATAAAGGACACGTGGACAAAGCCAAAGGGGGGCAGGTTTGGGGTGGGAGGCGGGAAGGATGGAGCGGGGGAGGCGTGGTGGGGTGAGAATGGAGACAATTGTACTTGAACAACTGTAAAAACTTAAAAAAAGAAAAGCTACAAAGTGAGCAAGGTTAAATAGTTCCTTTGAGGGTCATGATGGGGGTGGGACCTACATCAAAGGATGTGAGCTTTGCCAACAGAGCAGCTGCAGAGGGAGGGGACAGCAGAGGACAGGACATGTAGACCTAGAGGCAGCTGCACGGCTTCAGTCCCCACTGGAAAAACCCGAGCCTGTAGGAAGATCTGTGCAAGGGCAGTGTGCCAAAAATGTTCAACCGTTTTAATGAAGTGAAGAGAAACTTAAGGTAAAGACTGAAAGCTGAAACTATAGAATAAATCATTTAAAAAAAAACAACACTCTATCTTTTAATACAACCCATGCTAAATTAAGTCACAGAATTTTAAAACTTTAGGAGAGCCAGAGCTTTTCCACAACCCCATGCTCTTCCTCTGAAAAATAAAGCTATTCTGTTACAGAATTTCAGAAGTGTGAATTCCAGAAGCACACACACAGATGTGAAGTCTCTTTTACACAAGAAATTGCGCTGTCACATGAAATTGCTTTTTCTATAGTTTAGAAACTAGTTTTTTGGCTTTTTACTCTTCAAATTGTCTGTGAAAATAACACCTGATAAAATGCTAATACTACTAAATTCTTTAATTTTCTAAGGAAGAAAATTAAGTAAAAGAGGATACATCAACCACGGTGAAATCTGCCACATTGTGGCAATATTAAAAATAAAACAGGCTTGGTACAAGCTAAAAGATGAAAGAGTTCTGTTGTGAACGTGTATCTATATGGAAATTTAGAAATGTGGGGACGGAAGCATCCCACAGAACATTTGGGTGAAGATACAGCAAAGAACAGAAACTATTTTCTTGGTACATAGTAGTCATGGGTTCACGTCTATAATTGCCAAGAATCGGGACAGCACAGAGACAAGGGACCATCTACCTGATGTCATTCAGCTAAAAGCACAGTGTCTAACACGTTCCTGCTTGCCTGCCTAAATGCTCCTTTGGAGTAATTTTTTGCCTTAAGAAATCAATTTGTCAAGCAACAGTCAAGAAAAGACTGAGCAAAACCCACTGTATTCTAGGTGTTGTGATAAGGCATATTTTAAAAGGAAGCAGAGAGGGGGAAAATATCAGTGGAAATTCCTCTTCTGTGCCGATCTTTTAATAGTGAATTCAAAGTTTCCTGTACAGCCACCTGTACCTCACTTCCCTCCTGCAGAACGCATCTCTGACAACTTCCCAGACTTCACCCTTGTGCCGTTACAAGTGTGCTAAAGATCCCCTTAAATCACTCAGCATTCCAACAATCGTAATACTCTCGAGTCCCAACATGCTTTGTTTCAACTCTTACTCTGATAAAATACGTCATATAACACAATTACTCGTTTACCAAGTCCAATGCCAGCATAGTTCATTTACTTTCTTATCAACTTTCAAGAAAAAAAGACTACAATTCAAAGATTTCAAATTCTTTTTAAGAAATTAAAGTTACGGTTACCAAGAATTTCTGAAGCTGTTAAAATAACTGTATTATCTTCTACCGAACACACTGGTCAGTGATAAAGCCAAGGTCACAGCCGTGTGAGCACACAGAGGAAAGGGTCCTACGGCTGGAGTGAAGGTGGATACAAAACAATCTTTTTGGAAAGCAATCTAGCAACCCAGAGCGGCCGCAGCATCTATGCTTTTGTACCTACTAACTGCACTTCTGGGAGTCTCTCCTTAAGGAAATAAATCCAATGGAAACAAAGATCTGTACAAAAGGTATGCTCATCAAAATGTTATATTATGATGAGATTCTAATAGCAAAAATAAAAGAAAAATTAAACCCTAGCATCCAAATGCATGCTTACATTAGAGCCCTTAAGTACTTTATTAATGAAATATTTAGGTGCTTTTGGTCAAGATGGCTGAACTTGCCTCCTCACACAACTACATCCAAATTACAAGTAAACTGCAGAGCCACCACTGTTGAGAAGAACTGCCCAATTTCTAGCTGAAGTCCGACAACCATGGACTTACAGAAGCCACATCAAGACTGGCAGAAGGGTCAGAGGCTCAGAATGGGGTAGTCACACACCCGTGCGTAGGAACCCTGTTCCCCAGGGCCAGCCCCACACAGCAGCTCCTCCGCTGTGGTCATGGCTGGTCCTCACAACCAGTCAGCCGAGGGTCCATCCCTCCCAATGATCTGCGAACAGTGACCAAGGCACAACTATGACAGGAGGGCACACGCAAACCACACAGTGGACACACCTGGAACACCTGGCTCAGGTGACTAGGGAAACTGTGCCAATGGGCCGTATAGGATGTTCACTAAATAAGGCCGCATTACCGAGACCAGGAGACACAGCCACTCTACCTAACTTATCTAACTCGGAAAAACAAACACAGGGAGGCAGCCAACATGAGAACACAGACACATGCACCAAATGAAAAACTGAACACAATAAAAAAGGAATGGAGACAAGCAATGTACTTGGTGCAGAGCTCAAAACACTGGCTATAATACTCAATGATCTCAGTGAGAACTTCACCAAGGAGATGGGCAACATATAAAGAAAAGGAGAAAAAATAACCATTCAAAAATGAAGACTACAATGTCTGAAATGAAAAACGCTGGAAGGAATAAACAGTAGGTTGAATGGAGCAGAGGACAGAATCAGCTACTTGGAAGACAAGGTGGCAGGAAACACACACTCAGAACAGCAAAAAGAAAAAACATCCAGAGAGCAGAAGACGGCAGTGAGGCAGGTGGGAGCTGCACCCAGGGCTCCCGCACCCACTGGGACACCTACCCGAACCTCAGAACAGAGTGGACAGACAACGGAATCCCAACTTAGAGGAAGCCTGGAAGCCAAAGATTGCAAAGGACATTGGAAAACGGACGGTGACGAGATTGTATAGGCCAACAGGAAGGTCCCTGGGACCCACGTCAGGCCTGTGGCTGCCGTGGGAGCTTTGGAGGAGAGCAGGATTGGCGACCCTCCCCACCCTCCCAGGGAGGGTAATAAAGACCGAGTGGGAGACGCACACAAGCGGCGTCCCCGGCTGGGACAGCTGTCGCCTGCTGGGGCAGCACCAGAGAAAAGTCAGGAGCCAGGTGACACCTGGAGAAGGACGAAGAGTTGGGTCACCATGGACCCTGACGCAGATCGTCTCCCGAATGGTCAGAGTTGGGCTGTGCAAAAAGCCGGGCACTTGTTCAGAAAGACGGGCAGAAACAACAGAATTTACTCAAACATGGCCCCCAGCCTCTGCAAACACGTTAAGCACGGCGTCAGTCCGCAGGGACTGCCAGTGGACTTTTCGTTTGGGTGACATCCGTAAGTGAGACCGGCAGTATCAAGGTTAAACAATAAATATTGTAATTTTAATGAAGTTTTGCATTGGCTGCACCATCCTGCGCCTGTTTACACTCTAACTCAACACCCGTCCAGTGGTTGCTGGCCCGCAGCCTGGACGGAAACATCGGCTCCGCGCTCCACGTGTTAAGGGAACCCTCCCACTGCCGCAGCAAAGGGGGGGAGGGGGCGCGATGTGCTCGGAATCAGGGGGCTCACAGACTGGCAAAGTGGGGCAGCAGAGGCTCGGAAGGGTGGCAGTCCCCAGCGACGCTTACCGGGGAAGTAAGCTTTGCGAGGGCGCAGCGCCCAGGACAGCGGAGAGGAGGAGCGCTGCAAGTCGCTCCCACTCAGCCTGCCGCACGGACCAATTGCAGGGCGCCACACCGAGGTGGATCACAGGCACCGGCGGACTTGGGCTGGAGGCTGGAGCCGAGGCTGAGCCCCCAACACAAACCCACAGGAAAGGAAACAGGACAGAGCCCAGCAGCCCTCTGCCTGCGACCTCCAGGAAGACTCACGGATCGGCGTGATGGATCAGAGGCAGCTGGAGGCGTTTTTTTCCTTTCTCTTTTCTTCCATCAGACACCAACAACTGACACAAAATTCATTTCGCTATCCGATAGGACTTGCATTCTTATTTTTAGACATTTTTTAAATTTCTCTTACTTCTGCCCCGGCTGGTGTAGCTCAATGGATTGAGCGCAGGCTGGGAACCAAAGGGTCCGGGTTCCATTCCCAGTCAGGGCACATACCTGGGTTGCAGGCCACATCCCCAGTGAGGGCCATGTGAGAAGCAACCATACATTGCTCTTTCTCCCTCCCTTCTCCTCTCTCTAAAAATAAATAAATAAAAAAAAATCTTAAAAAAAAATTTTCTCTTACTTCCATGTAGTTTTGTTTTGTTTGATTTCACTGTTTGACTGGTTTTCTTAGTTCTCCCTTTCATATTGTATTTTAATTTCTCTTCCTTCACTTCACTTGTATACCACACTAATCTTGGTCTTTCACTTTTTCTTTTTATTCAGATCATGTATAACTTTTCGTATTATCGTTGATCCCGTTCACACACAGCACCCTCCTCTGGTACTGGTCCATTTTACTACCTTCCTGAGCTTTATCACTGTTTGGGTTAACTTCACTCTCTCGCACACTAAGCCAAGTTTCCACCCTCCACTCTCGCTACAGCCACCATCACACCTAGCACAAGCACTCTGGAGTCAAATCACTTTCTTTTCCCCCTCTACCAAGAGTCTTATCTCTTTTTCACCTTTTAAAAAGTTGGCTAGTGGAGTAAAATATCATCGTTATTGCTGTACATCCACAGGGGACCTCCTATCTGTTCTCTGCTTGATGGTACTTTAAATCCCACAGAATACTCTGCCACTGTCCTAATCTACTCTGACTCCATCCTGCCCCAGGTCACACACAAGACAAGGTGGGAGTTATGAACACTAGTGAACCCGCTGGAGGAGAGAACCCACCAACAAAGGAGGCACAAAAGGGTGAAACAACACAGCCCACTCAAACAGAAAAAAGGGCAACCCCAGAGCATCCAGACAAAATCAAAGGAGCCACACCACCGAGTCCAACAGAACTCCTACCATAGAAGTTCACCCTATGAAGAGAGCTAGCAAAGCAGAGCATGGAGAATCACAGAACAAACGGAGAGAGTCACCTAAAACGGGGAGACAAAAAAAGAACCTGCAATCAAAAGGAATGGAAGACTCTCCACTAAAAGAGCTAAACGAAATGGAGGCTAGCAAACTATCAGACACAGAATTCCAAAGGATGGTTGTAAGGATGCTCAAGGAACTCAGTGACAACTACAAAGAACTGAATGAGAACTACAACGATAAAAAAAAGAAAAAAAAGGAAATAGAAACTATAAACAAAAACCAGGAAGAAATGAAGACTACAATTTCTGAAATAAAAAACACACTAAAAGGAATTACAACCAGGCTGGATGAAGTAGAGGACCGAATTAGTGAGCTGGAAGACAAAGTAGAAAAAAATACCCAGGTAAAGAAGACGCATGAAAAAAGACTCAAAAAATATGAAGATGGCATAAGGGAACTGCAAGACAACATGAAATGCAACAACATTCCAATCACGGGAATACCAGAAGGAAAAGGAGCAAGGGATAGAAGCCCTGTTTGAAAAAATGACGATGGAAAACTTTCCGAACTTGGAGAGGGGAAAAACCATACAAGTTCAGAAAGCACAGAGGGTCCCAATCAAGATGAACCCAAAGAGACCTACTCCAAGGCATATGATAATTAAAACACCAGGTTTTAAAGACAAAGAGAGAATCTTAAAAGTAGCAAGGGAGAAATAGGAAGTAACATACAAAGGAGTTCCAATAAGGCTAGCAGATGATTTCTCAACAAACACACTTCAGACCAAGACAGAAAGGCAAGAAATATTCCAAGTAATGAAAATCAAAGGCCTCCAAACAAGACTCCTCTACTCAGCAAGGCTCTCAAAATGGAAATTGATATAAGGAGTTTCCCAGACTAAAGAAGGTTAAAAAAATACACCACCACCAAACCAGCACTGAAAGATATGCTAAAGGGACTGCTTTAAGAAGATGAACAAAAACAGTGAGAGAGAGAGAGAGAGAGAGAGAGAGATAGATAGATACTGGTACAAATGGGGAAAAAATGAGTAAGTACTTATCAATAATAACCTTAAATGTTAATGGATTGAATGCTCCAATCAAAGACACAGAATAGCTGAATGGACAAGACAACATGACCAGGACAAATGCTGCCTACAAGAGACCCACCTCAGAACAAAAGTTCTACACAGACTGAAAGTGAAGGGTTGGAAGAAAATATTCCGAGCAAATGGGAAAAAAAAACCCCAAGCCCCCCCAAACCCTGGGGTATCAATACTTATATCACACAAAACAGACTCTACAACAAAGCTGCAAAAGGAGACACTGAAGGACACTTCATAATACTCAAGGGAAGAATCTATCAAGAAGACACAAACATTGCAAACACACATGCACCTGACACAGGAGCACCCAAACATATAAGGAAAATCTTGGAGGACTTCAAGAACGGTACACAACACAGTGACCGCAACACACTTATACTAGGGAATTTTAACACCGCACTGTCAAATATGGATAGCTTTTCCAAACAAAATATCAGAAAGGATATTGCTCACTGAACAATGCCCCAGATCAAATAGACTTAAATGATATAGATAGAACCTTTCATATCCAAAAAGCAAAATAAACATTCTTCAAATGCACATGGAGCATTTTCAAAGATAGACCACATGATAGGATACAAAACGAGCCCCAACAAATTCAAGAAAACTGAAATCATATTAAGCATTTTCTCAGAACACAAGAGCCTGAAACTAGAAACCAATCTCTGAAACTAGAAACCAATCTTAAGAAAAAACTCAAAAACACTCAAACTCATGGAAACTGAACAGCATGCTATTAAACAATGAATAGGTTAATAATGAGATCAAGGAAATCAAAAAGTTTCTGGAAACAAATGAAAACGAACACACAACAGTCCGAACTTATAGGACACAGCAAAGGCAGACCTGACAGGGAAGTTCAGAGTGATACAGGCCTACCTAGAAAAGAAAGAAATGTTCCAAATAAAGAACTAAACTTCTATCTACAAGAACTACAGGAACGACAACAAACGGAGCCCAGAGCAAGAGTGAAGAAGGAATAAACCAAGATCAGAGCAGAATTAAATGGCATAGAGACTAAAAGATCAAAAGGATTGATAAATCCAGGAGCTGGTTCTTTGATAAGATAAACAAAATTGACAAGCCTTTTAAGCAGACACATCAAGAAAAAAAGAGAAAGGACCTAAATAAACAAAATCAGAATTGAAAGAGGAGAGATTACAACTGATACCACAGAAATACAAAGGATTGTAAGAAATTACTACAAACAACTGTGTGTCAAGAAATTTGAAAACCTGGGTGAAATGGACAGATTTCTAGAAAATATAATCTCCTAAAACTAAACAAAGAAGCAGCAGAAAGCCTGCACAGACCTATAACAGCTAGTGAAATCAAGGCAGTAATCAAAAAACTCCTGGCAAACAAAAACCCTGGACGAGATGGTTTCACAGGAGAATTTTAAAAACATTTAAGAAATAGTTAACCCCTATACTTCTTGCGCTATTCCAAAACATCCAAGAAGAGGGAAGACTCCCAAACTCTTTTTATGGAACCAGCATCATCCTAATTCCAAAACCAGATAGACAAAGAAAGAAAACTACAGGCCAATATCACTGATGAATATGGATATTAAAATCCTCAACAAAATATTGGCAAAACTATTCCAACAATACATTAAAAAGATCATACATGATGATCAAGTGGGGTTCATCCCAGGGATGATAGGATGGTACAATATTCACAAATCAATAAATGTAACACATCACATAAATAAAGGGAAAGACAAAAATCACATGATTATATCAACAGATGCGGAAAGAGCATTTGATAAGGCACAGCACCCATTTATGATAAAAACGTTCAGCAAAGTGGGAGTAAAAGGAGCATTCCTCAAAATGATAAAGGCCATATACAGGAGACCTACAGCCAACATCATACTCAATGGGCAAAAACTAAATGCTTTCCCACTAAGATCAGGAACAAGACCAGCATGTCCACTTTCATCACTTTTGTTCAACATATTGGAAGTCCTAGCCACAGCAATCAGACAAGAAAAAGAAAAAACAGCATCCAATTTGTAAAGAAGGAAGCAAAACTGTCACTGTTTGCAGACGACATGATAGTATACATAGAAAATTCTGTAGTTTCCACCAAAAAAATACCCGACCTAGTAAGTGAATTTGGCAAAACAGTGGGATACAAAGTCAATATTCAGAAATCAAAGGCATTTTTGTATACCAACAATGAAACATTAGAAACAGAAATTGGGAAAAAAATCCCATTTGATATAGCAACAAGAAAAATAAAGTACCTAGGAATAAACCTTTCCAAAGAAGTAAAAGACCTGTACTCAGAAACTACACCACACTGAAGAAAGAAATTATAGAAGACACAAACAAATGGAAGCATGTACCATGTTCATGCATTGGAAGAATTAACATCATCAAAATGTCCATACTACCCAAAGCAATTTATAGATTCAACAGAATCCCTATGAAAATACCAATGAAATATTTCACAGATATAGAACAAACATTTCAAACATTTATATGGAACTATAAATGACCCCATTAGCCACAGCAATTTTGAGAAAGGAGAATGAAGTAGGAGGGGTCATAATACCTGACATCAAACTGTATTAAAAGGCCACAATGATCAAAACAGTCTGGTACTGGAATAAGAACAGACACACAGACCAATGGAACAGAACAGAGAGCCCAGAAATAAATCCAAGTCTCTATGGTCAATTAATATTTGACAAAGGGGGCAGGAGCATAAAATGGAGTAAAAATAGCCTCTTCAAAAAATGGTGTTGGGAGATCTGGACATGCAAACAAATGAAACTCAATCACCAAATTACACCATACACAAAAATAAATTTGAGGTGGGTAAAAGACTTTAATATAAGTTGTGACACTATAAAAGTTCTAGAGGAGAACACAGGCAGGAAAATTTCAGATATTCCACGGAGCAATATTTTCACCAATATGTCCCCTAGAGCAAGGGACATAAAGGAAAGAATAAACAAATGGGAACTTCATCAAAATAAAAAGCTTCTGCACAGCTGAAGAAAACAACATTAAAATGAAAAGAGAACCAATCCTATAGGAAAATATATCTCCAAATGATACCTTAGACAAGGGTTTGCTCCCCCAAATATATAAAGAACTCACATGAGTTCACTTCAGGAAGAAAAACCACCCAATCAAAAACTGGGCAAAGGACCTGAACAGACACTTCTCCAAGGAGGAAAGACAGAGGGACCAGGGACCATGGTATCAAAAACCAAAGTTTGTGCTGGAACTTGACAATGAAAACTGGCTTACAGATTTAGCACTTTTAGTGGATGTAACCACTCACTTAAATGAGTTAAAGGTGCATCTTCAAGGCGAAAACCAATTTTGCAATACCATGTTTGAAACCATAACAGTGTTTCAAATGAAGCTGAAACTACAGCGAGCTCAAATTAAGGCAAACAACTGTACACATGTAGCCACGCTGGCGAGACTCAGTGCTGCAAACAGGGAAAACTAGGCGGTCCTGCTTTTTGACTGGATACAAGAATTTGAAAAGATTTCAAGATTTCCGGGAAAATAATATTTTGCTACACTTATGACTCCATTTTCAACCAACGTAAATACGTTACCTGCCAATTTTCCAAGGGAACACATAGAGCGGCAATCTGACATTCAACTTACAGAACTGAACTGCTTCTCTCAAACCAGGTGCCGATGCACCAGTTTCTCAAACACAATGTCACACATCCCACTAGTTTGATGTCGCCCTCTTTTCTTTTACTTTTATAATAAAAATATTTTTAAAAATCAATGGTATTTTATTACTCAGCTATGTACATTTTCTATATTAGTGATCGCAAACTTGGGACCTGCTCGACCATTTTAAAAGATTATCTATCGCAAGGGCCACTGCATAATTAGGATTGTTACGTGAGGACTTTTTTGCTTACATGCAGTGGTGGATATCACCAAAATTAGGCACAGACCTTATTCTTGCTCACCAGTTTTCATCAGTGTTTGTGTATTTAATGTGCAGCCCAAGACAACTCCTCTTCTTCCAGTGTGGCCCAGAGACGCCGAAAGTGTGGACACCCGTTCCAGAGGTTAACACATTGCGTATCACATAGAAATCTCTAAGACATACGTCAGGGACTGCACGTTTTGGGGCAAACTGCACGTTAAGTGCACATCTAAGGTGCTTAACAAATGGCACACGAAACACAAGAAAACTAGTGAGCGGTCCTTAAGTTGTTAACAATACAGGGTTTAGATAAGATGGGATGCACGTGATTCTCAATTTTGTCACTTTTAGCTGTGTGACATCAGACAATTTCGTTTCCTCCTTCAGAAAATTAAAATATTAGTCAAACTGCTCTAAGATTAAATGAGATATAAAATTCCACTTTCTGGAACACAGAAAAATACCAATACTTCATAACTTCAATTATTGACAAAGATCTTCATAATCTGGCTTTTATCACTTTAGAAGTGATATAAGACAAGTCAGCTTGAAATGGGGTTATTCGACTCTTTTCCAGTAGGGTAAACAGAGAATGGCTTTCACCAAAGAGCCTGAAGACTTCAAATTATGTAACAGGTTTTGATAGGCAACCTATAGCATTCAGTGTATGTCTTCCAGTGTTTCATTTATTCAACGAATATTCACTGAATGCTACTGTCAGCCAAGCATGATTCCAATCATGAGATTTTGGTATTTAAAAAGAGCAAACATAAAACTTACTTCTCACAAAACTTACTTTTGAATATATTCCTCATGAAGGTTCCATTAAAAGCCATTAGTTAATGGTTTTATGTAAGCAAATGAGCATTACATAATTTGAAAAATAACAGTGCATAATGACAAAAGCATCTACAAATTGCTTAAAGAATTTTAAAAAATACTAACTAGCATGGCTGTAATTTAGGTTATGTAAAAGATTTCCTTATGCTTAAAAAATATATTGGCTCAATTTAAAAGGGGATACATAGTTGATTTTCAAAGACTTCCAGAGATGTTCTTTAATCCCAAATATTGTATGCTGCAGCAATAGTTTATAAGAACAGATGTTCACACCTGAAAATACATCATGAATTACGAGGACTTCCAAGTATTTAACGAGAATTCTTTATTTTTCTATAAAATGATAATAATGAACCTGAGTTTCCAAGCTGATGTTTCCATATAAACATGTATATAAAACAAAATATGCCAGCCAAATATTACAGTATTCTCTATTATAGAACTGATAACAGAGAATAAAACTAAAAAGTCTGGCCTTTTATAGAAAGAAGCTTCTGCTTGAATGCAGCATCTCTTTACAGTTTCTTTATAAGTGGAGAAATTAAAAAAAAAAACAAATGAAATAGCACTGAAGATACTTAGGTGAACACAGGGTCCTGTTTCATGCTGCAGTTAGGGCAGGTAAAGAAGTAACTAGGGGGAAATGTTCATTAAGAATGAGATGACACGCTGTGCCAAACGCAGAGCTACGCGACTCCCCATTCACACACGGCAGCTTTCTGAAAATGTATCAGGTGAATACATGTGAGATAAATCTTGTTCCACAACTTTTCTTCACAACCCAGAAGACAGGTATTTCTTTATCAACAAGGACACACAGGATCGGTCTCTAACTTGGTAGAGATGAGAGAAGCATGAGCGTGTCTGGTTACAAAGAAAAAATAGCAACTGATTTTTAAGACTCAATCATGTTCATTCCTCGAACATCTTAAGCACTTAACAAGTTCCTGCGCATGCTCTCAAACATATTGGTGCTCCTTCCTTTCCACTCCCGACCTCTGGGTTGTCTGGTCCTTTCCAGGAAATGCCAAGTTCCTCCCTGATTGGCTGTGCCTCACATGCATTATGTAATATTGCTCTATTTTAATATAACAGTCTCCTAAGTAAGAAGTACTCACTGATTTCATAAAACAGCCTGACGATAGTATGTCAGTAATGGTACACACACACATACACAATGTAACTACTTCAGATAAAAATGCATGCACTAGTAGAGGAGGTTTCAATCTTTTAACTGGAAGGAGAAGTATTATCTGCCTCGATTAGTGTAACTATGTCCAGGCAGAGTGGTCATTTTTAAAATTGAAACAGAATTGCCCTGGTGTGGCTCAGTGGACTGAGTGTCAGCCTGCAAACCAAGGGCTCACTGGTTGGATTCTCAGTCAGGGCACAGGCCTGGGTTGCTGGCCTGGTCCCCAGTGCGGGGTGCATGAAAGGCAACCACACATTGATGGTTCTCTCCCCCTCTTTGTCCTTCCTGTCCCCTCTCTCTATAAATAAATAAACAAACAAATATCTTTTTAAAAATTGAAATAGAATTGATATATAACATTCAATTTAAGAAGCACGTGTCAATTGACATATTTATATACTGCAATATGATCACCACCTTAGTGTTAGTGAACCTCTAAATCATCACATAACTATTTCTTTTTTGCTAAGATCTAGTCTCTTAGCAATTTTGAAGTTTATACTGTATTTTGCGACATAAAATGCATTCCCGTGTACAATGCACATCCACATTTTGGGTGAAAAATGTGAAAGGATGATCACTTAGTAAGTTATATAGTGTTTAATCACAGTAACTGAAAAAATGTTTAATAATTTTTAAAAAGTAAACATTGGTAGTTACAAGCAGTCACAGTGATAAAAACTACAGCAGAGGAATATAGTCAATAACACTGTTAAGAAGTACGGATGGTGTCGGATGGCTACGCGACATTTCAGCGTGGTCATACTAAATCTTTAATCGCTGTGCTGTACCCCTGAAACTAACATTGAATGTCAACTGGAACTGAAAAATAAACATTTTTTAACAAACTATAGAAATGATCCAAGAAAGTCTAGTCTTAAAATAAACATTAAAATAATAATAATAATGTTTGTGGTATGTCAGATGAAAAACACACATATATCTCATATAGCCATTTTAAAAACACACTAAGGGGACTTCCGCCAAGATGGCAGCGTAGGTGGTCGCACTCGCTGCCCGCACATCCAGAATGTCCATACAACTAATGCAGTAGCAAAAATTTAAACAACCAGAACGGACAGAATCGAACTGAAGGGAAGTCCGACACCCAGGAGGTAGGAGAAAACAAACATCCAGGCCGGTGAGCGGGGCAGAAACGGGCGGAGGAGGC
>PVJI01028698.1:0-16185 GCA_004026765.1 Micronycteris hirsuta
CACACTCAATCCTCTGAGCTACACCAGCCAGGGCATCATAAAAGCTTTTTTTTAAAGCATTTAAGTGATGGCAGAGGAAAAGTATACAGTCTAAACTCTTCTTTTTTTCATTTTTTTGATTTAAGTATAGGGGTAAACATTATATCGCTTATACGGGTTTGAGGTATACGATATAGTGATTTGACCTTTTTATGATTTATAATGTGATCACCCCAAACTGTTCTTTAAAATTATTTTTTTAGCCAAGTTGATTTTACCTGGGTGTAAGCTCATTTGTTCCTTCATTTTTTAATTTTCGTGTTCATTCCTTCAGCTAACCATTGACAAATATGATTGATGTCATCCTTTCAGTTCAATTAAAAACAGCTATATATGCTGGGGTTCTTTGCAAAGGGCACATTTTTAGAAACATGATTAGGGTTCAAGCTCCCTGGACACAAAACTACCAGCAGAAAGGTCTTACGAATCTGAGGAAGTTGCATTTGTGTTTATTTGTACATGCTGCAGAGCTATCCAGTTCACTTATCCATTTTTTTTCCAGCTTTATTAACATATAGTTGACCAAAGTATAGCATATTTAGTCATGTATGCATCTGTTCTTCAGTTACCATTGAGCAGATACCACATGCTGGACACTGTCTTAGGTGCTGAGGATCCCGTGACGTACAAGATAGACATGAAGTCTCCCCCATCATTGAACTTCCTTTGCAGTGGGGAAGACACTCACTAAGCAGGTATGTGGATGGATGGATGGATGGATGGATGGATGGATGGATAGAAAGATAGATAGATATAGATATTTATAAGGCAATGTGTTGCCCTGGCTGGTGTAGCTCAGTGGATTGAGCGCGGGCTGGGAACCAGACGGTCCCGGTTCGATTCCCGGTCAGGGCACATGCCTGGGTTGCGGGCCGGGTCCCTTGTGAGGGCCATGTGAAGGGCAACCATACATTGCTGTTTCTCTCCTTCTCTGTCTCCCTCCCTTCTCTTCTCTCTAAAAATAAATAAATAAAATCTTTAAAAAAAAAAAAAAAAGGCAATGTGTTATATTTTTATATATATATATATATTATATATATATTAATTGTAACATTTATACATAATGTAACCACACAGGAACCTTATTTTCTTTAATCTGCCCTTTCGTTTTTATTTTTTCTCCTTGACTCAAAGTGGCCTCACCTAGTGCCCTAACTCATCCACCTTCCTCTCCCTTTCTAAATCACTAAGCCCTCAGTAGTCTTAGACATGAAGCCTCAGGTGTGGCGACCACAGAGACAGAGGTTTGGTCAAACTACAGACACAAACCTCAGCTGTGTTTCAGCTCCAGGCCCAGAAAAGCAGCGAAACCAGATAAAGTGACATCGTGGCTGACATCAGGAGCAGGTGCACTGATCAGCTACCCTCACCCTAGCACCGCCCAGCCAGTAGAGACCATGACCTCGACCCCAACTCCCTTAGCCACCACGATGACAGATTTTTCCCCTATAAAACCCATGCCCGGGAAGCCGTCAGGGAGCCAGATCTTTGAGTGTGAGCGACCTATGACTCTGGGCATAGCGCCATTTCCTTACTAAATCCTTACTTTCTTGGCTGCAAACTCCAGTTTGTGTCTTATTGGGCTTAGACCAGCACAAGCAAACAGACCCCTTCAGTCAGGTAACAATAACAATAATATGTATTGCATCACTGGCAAAGCCAATTTTGTCACTTTTCGAGCCTCCACAGCAGCCCTGTGTAAACAGTCACATCCTACCGCTGCCCTCGACATATGCAGCACCTGAGGTAGTTCCCACTGTTGGCGAACAAACGGGCTGCAGAACAGTAAAAGGTAACCGAAGTCAAATTCATTAACAATTGTAATACAAACACAAGTGCTGCACTTTGCCATTTTTTAATCAATATTTTATTATTTGAGAATTGCATCCTTCTTCCTTCCCCACCTCCCCCCCACCAAAAAAAACAAACTCCAGGTTGTTGCTATTGAGTTATTTCTTTTCTTTCTGTCCAATGAACAGAAATTTATAGAATCCTGAAGTCCCTGAGAGATCATCTTCTTTCGCCACATTATGTTACAAGTGAGGGAAGCTGAGTTCAGGAAGATGGAGCAATTTGCCCAAGATCACAGAAGTAGTTGGGGGAAGGGCTGGCTTTGGATGCCAGTTCTAGTTTTCTATCCCTGGAAGAGGACAACAATCTGTTTTGTCATAGTTAATGAGATAACACCGGCAGTCTCAGCTACACAAAGAATGACTTTGGGGTTGTAAACTAGAAAATTGAAAGGCTAGCCCTGGCTGGTGTAACTCAGTAGATTGAGCACCGACCTACAAATCAAAAGGTCATCATCGGTTCGATTCCCAGTCAGGGCACCTGCCTGGGTTGCAGGCCAGGTCCCCAGTGGGGGTCGTGCAAGAGGCAACTCATCGATATTTCTCTCACACATTGATGTTTCTTTCCGTCTTTTTCTCTGTCCCTTCTCCTGTCTATATAAACGAATAAAATCTTTTTTAAAAATAAAGTCTATCTGCAGGGTTTTTTTCTTTGCTTTCTTTTTTTTCCCCCTCCATGCTTCTTTTAAGGAAAAAGTTAGATTTTTCTTCACAAAGTTGAATGACTTGGTGACATAGTCGGGAAACTGAATCTGAGCTGAAAATTGGGAAAACAATATAACCCGAGAAAAAGAAATTAAAATCAGCATAGTCCTTCCAAACACAGGCCAGCTGATGTTTTTCCAAACACTGCACTCTTAATGATTCAAACACTCAACAATTTACAAGTTGGGTAAGAGGAAGAAAACAGATTTTTAAAAAGTAAACAAATACAACACAAAGGATTTATAACTTAAGAGGAAGTAAATTTCTAAGCCACACATGAGAAAACTGTACTAAAGATCAAAGAGTGTAAATTAAAATATCAGGGTATCATTTTTCTAAACTGTAAATGTACCGGGAGTGTTTCTCAGAACAATCCTTAGTGCTGCTGATGAGAGCTGGTAAGATGGGAACACTCATGCGTCTCCGGCCAGGGGACGTGTTTGGTTGTACGAGCATTCTGAAAAGCACTTTTTCAGAAATACATACCAGAAGCCCTAAAATGTCCATGCCCTTTGACCCGGAAATGCTCTTTGCGGAATTGGTCCTAAGAAGATAATCAGAGATCCAACTAAAGATTTATATGCCCAGACACTCATTGTTGTGTCGTTTATGCATGACTAAACAGCCAACAGAAAAAGCCAAGCGTGAAGAAAGCATGGCATATCCACCACATGGATGTTTTCAATGACGATTAATGATACAGGTGAAAGTGTTCATAGTATGATGTTACATCAGGGATGCTCCACCAGGGATGATTCTGCCCACCCAAGGACATCTGGCCACGTCTGGAGACAACGGCTGGGAAGAGAGGTGCTACTGGCATTTAGTGGGTAGAGGCCAGGGATGCTGCTTAACATCTGGTAATACACAGGCCACCCGCTCCCCACACAACGAAGCATCATCCTGCCCAAATGTCAATGGTGCCACGGCTGAGAAACTGAGGCAGATGAATAAAGCAGCACGCAATGTTAGCCATCTTGATCGACCTCAAGTTTTAAGAGGAAAAATAACGGGACCTCATTTGGTGATAAAATTATGTGTGATGTTTATTTACTTCTTTATACTTTACCTTCCTACATATTTGAATATTCTACCTTGAGCATGTATTATTCATATAGTCAATAAAAGATTTTAAAATAATCCTTCAGAAACACTCTGCAGCCTCTTGCACCACATCAAACGCCTCACCTCCACCCTCAGTATCACAAATAATTTGGCCCTGCCCGACTTAATGGAAACCTTATTCTTCCCTAATTTTCATCAAAAACTGTCAACTTTAATTAGATAAATTTCTCCTGAGTCCCTGAACATCTCTGCTTATTTGCTCATCTCCTTGATTATCTGTGTCACAAGATAATTGCCCACCTCACAGGATTGTCGAGAGGATGAAATGAGATGAAATGTGCAGAAGCATTTTATAATTGTCAAGTCCACAAATGTTAGTTTTTACTCCCCGTTGCCATGCCTACCTGTTCTCCAGCTGAACTAAACCTATCCATTAGTTTAACTCCTAACGCATGAATCTCTTTTTCTATGAGATCTGTCCTAACTTTTTCCCAGGCTGTTTTTGGGAAACAGTGAACCCTACAATTTCGCCACCCTAACAACAGAAAGATTGAAGTTGAGCCACAGTTTCCCAAAGTAGATTCCTTAGGACACTAATTCATTGAGCTATTAGAGCACTCAAGGCCGTGTCAGGAAATAAATGGTACATTCAAATCGGGCAATTTGAAGACAGTTTAATAATGGCTTCTTCACAAAGAGGAGGACAGAGTGTGGACAAACCACAAGAGACAGTGCAGGACCAAAGTAACAGCAAAGTTCTAACGATCTCTGGACCCCAAGGGAAAGAGGCCGGGATGGTTTACTAAATGTAGAATCAGGAAAGAGAGTCACAGGGAGGAGGCTTCGGATGGGAGCTGGGATTTCCGTTCACAAACACAGTTAAATAGAAACGACCCAGTAGAGTGTGACCCCAGGAATAAATACCTTAACCTCACTCTCCTCATCTCCTACAGGTAAGGTAGGCCTCACTGGCCAAACCAACCTGGAAGTTCAAGAGTGTATCAGTAGGGTTCTCCAGAGAAACAGAACCAATGTTTAGAGAGAGAGAGAGAGAGAGAAGAGAGATTAACTTCAAAGGATTCGTTCATGCAGTTGGAGGGTGGGGGTGATATTGCAACCCTGAGCTACGTCTTCTTTGGGAAATCTGTGTTTGCTCTCATAGCTTTCATGCAACTGATTGGGTGAGGCCCACCCATATTCTAGAGGGCAATCCGCTTTACTTAAAGTAGACATTAGCCACATCTACAGAACATCTGCACAGCAACATCTGCGTTGATTTTTTTATTAAATAAGTGGGTAATACAACCCAGCCAAGTTGACACATAAAACTAACCATGACAGTGTTCCAGGGGGACCTGTTGATAATGATTCATAGAGGTTGGCATCCCTCATGAACCTCCTCCTCAAAGTGGAGGAGGGATGAGGATGGACCTGGAGGAGCAAAAGGTAGACAGAAGCTATCCAGCACAGTTTTAATATCTATTATGTGAGCAAAATGGGTCCCTAGCAAAATAAATGTGGTTAACACTAAGTTAAACAAAGTTAAATCAAAATTTTTTTTTTGTATAATAAAGAGAGGAGGCATCCTAAACGGGAGAGGTGGGATATTCAGAGGTTCACAAGTTAATCAATCAGTAGGTGTAAATGTGTCCTATAGGTGGGGAGTGTAGGTGGGCTTATGCAGCTGGACTAGGACATCCAAGTGGAACAGGGAAGGCAAAGGAGCCATTAAGTGGAGGAGCTTACAGACTGAGGACTTTAGAGTAGATGGAAAGAAGGTTTGATTTTATGCAAGACATAATTGAGAGTTATTTGGGGCTTCTTAGAATGGGGGTGGTTTAATTGAAATAAAAGCTGAAGAAAGTGTTCATGCTGCTATGTGTACGACACATTGGAATAAGACAAGAAACTGAGAAGAAGCCAGAAAGAAGGCAGAAGACGGACTGTGGGTCTAGAATGGCCATTAATTAATATGGGATTATGGTAGGAACGAAAGGAAGTGGAGGAGTTGGGAAAGTTTCCAGAGGAAAAAATACCTAGTGGCAGGCTTGAAGCAGAAGGTAAAGCAGGGAGATAATTTTACAGTTGGAAAATAATTATAATGTAATTTCAGCCTAATTAAAGATATAGGATCCTCATGTAGTCTCTCTAATCAGCGACCAATTCTTTCATCCCAAACACTGAAATTTGCTTTATGGGAGAGGTCGAAATGACACAGCATCCTCCAATCGATTGTGCCACTGGAGACCCACTTCTTACAATAATATAATAACTGAGAAATTATAGAAGTTCTTAAAGAAATGGCTCAGAAAACAACAAATTCATAATGGGAAATAATCAGTACAATTGAAAACCAGCTGTGGAAGGACTGTGTTAGCATATGCAGTAAGAGAGTGTCTTTTATTACTGCAATTGATGAGGAGCCCCCACGCTTCAGCAAAAAAGAATCAGGAATCATGGAAGACATGCAAGGTGTATTTCTTCTACAAAGTATTGGTCGCTCATCCTGGCAACTGAGCCTTTCATGAAAATGCATAAAGTTCTCCATCACAGCCTCCAATGAGGACACAGGGAAAGCCATACTCTCTCCAACCACCCAACCTGCGACAGTGGACACGGAAGACCCTGGGAAGAAGGTTCTGAGCCATACCATGGACGCCGGTTCTGGACTTGGATGGTACAGGCCCTGGCTCTGCCCCTTGGCGTTACCACACCATTCCACCGTCTGAACCTGCTTCCTCACCTTTAGAATGGTGATAACTGACCTTAGAGTGGTAACATGATTAAATAATGTAAATGAAAACATTTTATGGACAGAAAAACATAATCCAATCTAATCTATTTTTATTCACGGGGGTCCTTTCATTATGAGCAGTCATCCAAACCTTCGTTGGCCCTACCTTGGGGTAGAAAGGGCTATTTGGAGCTCTGGACTTGGGTTCAGCGAGAGTCATGGCAAGATGCCATCCACAAACAGATTCCTTAGGGTCTCCAATGAGTGGGGGAAAGTACCTGGGGCCCAGAACTTGGTCTCCTCCCTTATTCCCATCTGGCTGCCATGGATACCCCTTGCCATACTGTCAAGGATTCAGGCGACCAGCCAGGTAGACTATAATAAAGACAGAAAATTTGGCTTTAATATAGTTAGAATGAAATCCTTCCATTAATTACTTTGTCAGAATTTGTCTGCCACTTAATAAAGAAGAAAGCAAACAGCTGTAATTTCCCCAAAAGGTTAGTAAATAAGAAGATAGGGGTAATTTCCCCTCTCTCAGAATGACTTGATTGTGCTTGCAAAAATACCATCTCTCCTGAGTGAGAAGTTTCGGTTTTCACAGATGTGGCAGGAAATGAGAAAACGACAGGTGCCGAGGCAGTTCCATTTACAGAGGATCTGAGATTAAGAAGGAAGCATTCACGGAGTCATCCTTTTACCACATTGGTCATTAAAGATTAGGAAGGATCCAAGACCCCAAAGTTGCCAATGATATCAAGGTAGCGTGGTCAGCAAACCACATTAGCAACTCCAAGGTTCTATAAAACTGAGAGTGTGTGCTTCAAAAGTACGGATGTGATAACAGCGCAAAGGTAACTCACGTTTACTGAGCACCTCAGTGTAGGCCAGGCGCCTTTCCTATAGCAGCTCACTGAATCCCCACTAAAAAACTTCATAAAGTAGGTGCTGTGATTGCCCCCATTCTACAAATGAGGAATCAGAGGTTTAGGAAGTTGAGTAGCCTAAGCCCACAAAGAGAATAAGGAACAAAGGCACCATACTAGCACGTGTAGGTATAAGAATCCCCAGGTCAAATCAGCCTGTCCATAAATGCAGGTTGATTATCATTAGCATCCCAAAATTCTTTCATCTACCTCTTCCTTCTCACACGGACTCTCCAAACAATCCTCCCGCCCTAAAATATCACAGAAAGTCTTCAAAGGATGTGTCTCCCGTGCCCATGGACCAGCGTGTCCACCAGTCAGGACCCAGCATCTTCATAGTCCTTTCTCTCTTGTCCAGTTCCCTCCATCAGTGTCCTGGCCCATGCAGTCACTAGGGGGCGCTTCAAGGCTGACATGGATAATGGACATCTTGGAACATCCTTGACCAGGTCTCCTGAGAATCCCACAGTTGCCACTTTTGAAAATGTCACAGTGGTCCAGTGTTCTGTCGAGAAGTGGGGACACTGGATCTCGTTCTTCACCTGGATTCTGAAGTAGTTCACCCAGTGTCCGGTTCTCCCCTTCCTCCTGAGTGGTCCAAACTTGGCCCGCATTTCCTAGGTTTCCTCAACCTCCTTCCCCTCCCGTTAGCCACAAAAACAAACACAATAGGAGAGAACGTCAAAGTCAGTTGATGCTAGAGTATTTTCTGGAACACCTCTCATGATTCAAACATCCACAGTTTAAGAATAATTTTCTCATAGGACTAACAAAGAATAGCATTACGTAGTTCCATTTATCAGCTACCATGGCAATAGCATAAATAGAGTTTCCAAGTCACTCACTCAGTCTACCAACTGTAAACATGCTATGATTGATTCTTTTCCTCCTTTGGGGAAGTTCACATTATTTCAAATTCTGTTTCAGAAGTAAGACTCATTATGTATATTTATGCCACATCATTCCAAATTTACATAATACAAATTTACATAAGGCTATATTAATATATGAGTATTTCAGCCCTTTCCACTTTCCCCCCATTACTAACGGGGAGGGACTCCTTTTTTTTTTCTAAAGATTGTATTTCATGTTAGAGAGAGGGGAGGGAAGGTAGAAAAAGGGAGAGAAATAGCAATGTGTGGTTGCCTCTCGTGTGCCCCCCACTAGGGACATGACCCGCAACCCAGGCATGTGCCCTGACTAGGAATCGAACCAACCACCCTTTGGTTCGCAGGCCAGAACTCAATCCACCGCACCACCCCAGCCAGGGCTAAAGGGGAAGGACTCTTACTTGAGAGTTATCGTATTTTTCAGACTATAACACGCACCTTTCTCCCCCAAAATTTGGGAGAAAAATGGGGGTGCATCTTATAGTCCAAATGTAGCTTACCTGGCTCTTTTCATTTACTTCGGTGAAATATTACCTTATTTATGTTATTAAATATTTTTACCACATTTTTGCTTCAAATTTTTTTTTCCTCATTTTCCTCCTCTAAAACCTAGGTGAGTCTTATGGTCCAGTGAGTCTTATAGTCCAAAAAATACAGTAAGTGCCAAGTTCTCTTGTGGCGTGTAGAATGTAAAAAATGAGATAAATCTTAGAGGAATAAAAAGAGATTACCCACCCCAGAGGTCCGAATTTATCGTGAAGGGTCTGACGCAGGGAGCACTAGCTTTGAGGAAGGGATCACGGTTCACGAACAACACAGGGACGGAAAAGAGAAAGGTAATCGGGGAGGGTCACAGTGATGAGGTGACAGTTTAGATGAGAGGACAAGAAAGAGATTTTTAGCTACGTACTTGAGTGGGTACTCATCATCAAGAGAGATAAGAGCTATGCATTTTGGTTTCGGGGAAGAGTTTTCAAAAACTAAAGAAAAAATGAGAAAACATTTTGTACTTTCATGAGCCACTTCTAGGAAGAGTTCTTAGGAGCATCATCGAAGAGCATACTAGAAAGATTAAGAAGAATAAAGATGTCTAAAGAAGATGCTCTTTTAAGCTTTGCTGGCAATTAGAATGTACTCCCTTGACATTTTCCTCCAAGAGACTGAGTACAGATGTGAATTGTTGTCAGTTATATTTTTCTGCCACAATGCTGTTCCTTTAAAAATGACACCGATCAACCCTGGCTGGTGTAGCTCAGTGGACTGCGTGCGGGCTGGGAACCAAAGGGTCCGGGTTCGATTCCCAGTTGGGGCACACGCCTGGGTTGCTGACCAGGTCCCCAGTGAGGGCCATGTGAGAGGCAACCATACATTGCTGTTTCTCCCTCCCTTCTCTCAAAAGATAAATAAATAAAATCTTACCCTTTCTTTAAAAAAAATGACACCGATCAGAGAATGATCTATACGGGGGCCCAACAGCATTCAGGTTAAAAACAAAGTAACAAAGAACTCCCCCTTTTCACCAAAAAACAAAGAAGCAAAATGGCCCTCAGGCATATTACACCCACAAACACATACCATGCAAGGTCACCAACCTCTAAATCTTAGCTGGATCTGAACTGGGGCATGTGCCACTGAAGTTGAGAATCAGCTGTATTCCTTCATACCAATAGGCATGTTAAAGATACTCAGACCCACCCAAATACTCTGAATTTCTCACAGCAAATGTTGAAAAGAAATTTGTGTTTTCTGGGTAGTTTTAGATGTTTACATCTTCATATCCTTTTTTTCTTCCTTTATTCTCCTCTTTGGGCCACGAAGTCAAATCTGATCTTCATTCTATTGATGAATGCATTTCTTCCTCCCCATTTTAAGATAGGATACACATAGGCCCTGGCTGGTGTAGCTCAGTGGATTGAGCGCGGGCTGGGAAACAGAGGGTCCCGGTTCGATTCCCAGTCGGGGCACATGCCTGGGTTGCGGGCCAGGTCCCCAGTGAGGGCCATCTGAGAAGCAACCACACATTGATATTTCTCTCCCTCTCTGTCTCCTTCCCTTCCCCTCTCTCTAAAAATAAATAAATAAATAAAATCTTTAAAAAAAACAACCCCCCCCAAAAATAAATAAATAAACTAAGAGAATCAGGCATTATTTCATGGATCTCCTTCTGCATCTTCGTCCTGTTTTGTTGCACTGATCAACACATCTATTTCTCTACCAGGGCTGCAGAGGCGTGATCGCGGCAGCTGTATGGTGGGCCCCGGGGTTGGGTGCAGTGAGTCTCCCTGCTCTGTTCTTTCTCTCAGGCTTGTTTTGGCTATTCTCAGTCCTTTGCCTTTCCGTATAAATTTTATCATGATCCTGTATATATTTACACACATATGTGCTTGACTTTTGGTAAGAATTGTGTTAATACTGTATATATCAATTTGGAGAGAATGGATATCTTTAATGTCGAGTATGCCTTTGCACTTATTTGGATCTGCTTTGATATCTTTCAGTACTCTTTTGAAGTCTTTTTCATTATTTCTCTCTTTTAAGTCCTTGTAAATGCTATTGTATTTTTAATGTCGGTGTCTGTGTGCTAATCTTAAGTATAAAGAAATACCATTGATTTTTGTGTTTGTCTCGTGTCCTGGAATTCTGCTGAACTTACTCATTATTTCTAGGAATATTTTTGATGGATTACTTGGGATTTTATGTGTAGACAGTTGTGTCATCTGCAAATAGAGACCTTAAAAAAAAAAAAAAAGAACTGCTTACATAGTGTGTTCATTTGGTAGCGAAAGCCCTGCCTACCTGCCAAGTGCCATTAGGGCCACCAGGGTGGCTGCATTGCTGAATGTACCCCTTTACGTATTTTCTTTTTTTTTTTTAAGATTTTATCTATTTATTTTTAGACAGAAGGGAAGGGAGTGAGAAAGAGAGGGAGAGAAATATCAATGTGTGGTTGCCTCTCTCGTGGCCACCACTGGGGACTCGGCCTGCAACCCAGGCAAGTGCCCTGACTGGGAATCAAACTGGCGACCCTTCGGTTCATAGCCCACGCTCAGTCCACTGAGCTACACCAGCCAGGGCCACCTTTACGCATTTTCATTGGCTAGTTAATCAAGGTGGAAAGACTGGCCCTTAGGACAGAACTGTGCCAGATTGGAGTGGGACATAAGACACGTAGATGAGACATACGAGGGAGATTGAGTCTAGAGATTAGAGACGGAGATGGCCATGGTGCTCCAGTGGATAACAGGAGCTGGGTTGGGAAGGGAGGGGCCGCTACAGGTTACAGAGCAATAAAGTGTCCTGGAAATTTGAGAGGGAATGCACAAACAGATGTTAGGTACACAAACTGGTGATGAAAATTTTCCATCACCTAAAAACTTTGCCTGGCCTCCTTCTCCCTCTCCACATCGCCCACTGTCATTCTAATTGATTGATCCCCATTTGCAATTTGTTAATTGATGTCTATTTTTTTATTTATTTATTTACTTTTAGAAAGAGGAGAAGGGAGGGAGAAAGAGGGAGAGAAACATTAATGTGTGAGAGATACATCGATTGGTTACCTCCCACACACCCCTCACTGGGAACCAGGCCTGCAATCCAGGCATGTGCCCTGACTGGGAATCAAATGGCGACCTTTCAGTTCGCAGTCCTGCTCTCAATTCACTGAGCCACACCAGTCAGGGCTAATTGATATCTGTTTTATCTTAATTCCCTGCCAATGGCTGACGCAGTAACCAATTCATAAAGGTAGTCAGCAAGAATGAATAATGGCAAGACCCAGACCCTGGAAATTGGTGAGTGTGCAGATTCACTTTTTCCCTGAAGTTTTCCCCATTCTGAGTGATTAGGTAATGCAGATCATCACTCCCAATTATTGAGTCTTCTATAATTAACTCCCTAGAAAGTGATGTTCAACAAAAGGTTATTGGATGGAAGGATGGATGGATAAATGAACCCCAAGAGCAGGAAGAAATTCTAAGATGCAAATACAGCAGCAGTCAGAGGTGGAAGCCTGGGAGCAGATGGGAAGGTTGCCAAGAGGCTTTCAATAAAAAAGAGACGAGAGAAGGATGAAAACTGTCCATGCCTGCAGCTTTTGGAGCGCCAAGTTCACACAATAACCAACCTGATACTTTTATCCCTGTAACGTCTCTCAAGAGTCAGCCTTGGTGTAGCTCAGTGGATTGAGCGCAGGCTGCAAACCAAAGGGTCGCCAGTTCAATTCCCAGTCAGGGCACGCGCCTGGGTTGCAGGCCAGGTCCCCAGTGGGGCCACATGAAAGGCAACCACACATTGATGTTTCCCTCCCTCTCTTTCTCCCTCCCTCCCCTTCACTCTAAAAATAAATAAATAAAATCTTTATAAAAAAAGATTCAGCCTTATGTTTTGGGATTGTTTAGTTTTTCACTATGCTAGGCATTGTTTTAAAACAGAAGCTTCTTGTGAACAATATTTTGCACAGCCTTTTGACTACTCAATGAGTTTTCTCCGAAGTTTGTTTCTCATTTCCATATCGGTGTCATCCGCAACCTCAACAACATTTTCATTCTGTAATAGAATAATAAGATCATGTAGCTTATAGATATCTGCAGCTCGTGGTGCTTTAGAAATGCAAATCTGCAGTGTCAAAATTTTAAAAGACAAAACTGGTAGTCATCATTTTATTGCTCTGCCTAGACAATCTAACAACATCATAAAAATACCGATCACACTGTAAACTGTATGGTAATTCAAATAAATGAAATATCGTTCTGCATTTTGTTTGTTTCATTATGCATTCCCAAATCCGACTTTGGATTGAAAAGCTACCTGATTTATTCTAGAATTATACATGTCAGAACGTTACTGCAAATAATATAAAAGTGAAGAATTTTTAAATTTGGTTTTTTTAAAAAAGTAAAATCTACCCCTATTTGCTACCTTCTTTCTGTAGAATCTGGCCTGTAATTGCGCATGTTATTACTTTATTTCAAGTCAGTATTCAAGGAAAGCTTTGTAAAACCATTTTGATTACTCCAACAGCTGAAATGAAATTTTTACAGGGGTGGCATACTTGGAGCCAAAGATCTAGTTGACACAATGAATGCTGTGATAAAAATAATTTACAGCAGCCCAGTCTAGCATATTAGCTTCGTGTAAAATTTATGTCAGGTTTTTCTAAATACACTTTTCTTCTTAAAGAAAACAGTAGCTTCCAATTTGTTCTGCTGGCCAAGAAAAGGTAGAAGCTTTTAAGATGTGAATGCTGCCTGGCTGGTGTAGCTCAGTGGATTGAGTGCGGGCTGGGAACCAGACAGTCCTGGTTCGATTCCCAGACAGGGCACATGCCTGGGTTGCAGGCCAGGTCCCCATGAGGGCCATGTGAGAGGCAACCATACATTGCTCTTTCTCCCTCCTTTCTCCTCTCTCTAAAAATAAATAAATAAAATCTTAAAAAAAAAAAAAAAGAAAGAAAGAGCTTCTCTAGCCCTGGCTACATGGCTCAGTTGGTTGAAGCATCGTCCCATAGACCAAAAGGTTGTGGGTTCAATTCCCAGTCGGGGCACATACCTAGGTCGTGGGTTCTATCCCCAGTCAGAGTATGAGGCAACTGATCAATGTCTGTCTGTCTCTCTCTCTCTCTCCTCTCTCTATAAAAATCAATTAAAAAACAGTCCTGGCTGCTGTAGCTCAGTGGATTGAGCGCAGGCTGGGAACCAAACGGTCCCGGTTCGATTCCCAGTCAGGGCACATGCCTGGGTTGCAGGCCAGGTCCCTAGTGAGGGCCATGTGAGAGGCAACCACACATTGCTGTTTCTGTCCCTCTCTGTCTCCCTCCCTTCCCCTCTCTCTAAATAAAAATAAAATCTTTAAAAAAAAAAAAAAAAAACATATCCTTGGCCCTGGCTGGTGTAGCTCAGTGGATTGAGCACAGGATGGGAACCAAAGTGTCCTGGTTCGATTCCCAGTTTGGGCACATGCCTGGGTTGCGGGCCAGGTTCCCAGTGGGGGCCACGTGAGATGCAACCATACATTGCTGTTTCTCTCCCTCTCTTTCTCTCTCCCTTTCCCTCTCTCTAAAAATAAATAAATAAAATCTTTTAAAAAAATAAAAAAATAAAAAACATATCCTTGGTTGAAGATGAAAAACCAGTCTACCTTGAAAATTGCAGTGGTGTTCAGTGGAAAGATGCCAAGAATTCAAACACCCAAATCCCAGACTCCCCTGGATCTCGGTTTACAGCTCTCTCACACCTGATGGGGACTCTAACTCTCTTTCCTTGCTACAGTTGACTTACACATGGAGCCTGTGTCAGTTTACAGGCCCTGAGCCCCCTAATGAAGGGAAGCCAGGGGCCTTAAAGAAGATTCCTGACCTTACTTCACAAATAAAAAATTGGCCACCTCTACTTATCCTTTCCCAAAGGGACCTGTTAATATGTATTTACCAAAAAATCTGTGCACTGGACAAAGGGAAAATCCTAGACTCTAAAGATTACTGAACATTGGATCTGAATTAATACCACTGCCACTCAATAAACAGAATGCAGAATGTATAGGTTTAGAAGTTTCAGGTCAGAAAGGAGTTTGAGTCCAAGTCCAAGTGTGCCTTCAAGTGGACATAATGACACTCTGGACTCAGCCCATGATGGTTTACCTGTTCACTAAGGATTTACCTGCCACTGAGAAAATTCCTACATTCTCTCTGATCCACAGGTAAAATGAGCCAAATAGAAGCCCCCAGGATGATCCCTTTCACTCAAAGTGTAAAATAAAGAATACTATACCTGAGGGAATCATAGACATTAGTGTGACCATGACATTCCTAAGAAATGCGGGGAAGACTTCCGCCAAGATGGCGGCGTAGGTGGACGCACTCGCCGCCCACACATCCAGAGTGTCTAAACAACAAATGCAGTAGCGAAAAATTAAACAACCAGAATGGATAGAAATGAACTGAAGGGAAGTCTGACACCCAGGAGGTTGGAGAGGATGAACATCCAGGCTGGCGCCGCCCCCAGAGGAAATGTCACCCAAAAAGCGACCCAGGTTGCCGGCACCAGCGATCCAACAGGTGCACCGAGATAAAAAGAATGAAAATGGCAAAAATGAAAGATCAGAACAAATTACAACTAACGGATGAAGACATAGTCAACCTATCAGATGCTCAGTTTAAAACACTGGTAATCAAAATGCTAACAAAACTGGAAAAAAGTTGGATGCAAATAATTGAACAAATGAAGAATACGATAAAGATAATGGAGGAAGATTTACAGGGAACCAATACGGAAAAAAAGGAAGCTGGGACTCAAACCAATGGGGTGGACCAGAAGGAAGAAACAAGAATTCAAAAAAATGAGGAGGGTCTCAGGAACCTCAGAGACATTTGTAAACGACCCAACATCCAGATCATAGGGCTGCCAGAAGGACAAGAGGAACACCAAGAAATTGAATGTATTTTTGAACAGATAATGAAAGAGAACTTCCCAGATCTGGCAAAGGAAATAGGCTTCCTGGAAATCCAGGAAGCTCAGAGAACCCCAAAGAAGCGGGACCCAAAGAGGAACACACCAAGGCACGTCATAATTACATTACCCAAGATTAAGAATAAGGAGAAAATCTTGCAAGCAGCAAGAGAAAAGGAGACAGTTACCTACAAAGGAATCCCCATAAGACTGTCAGCGGATTTCTCAAAGGAGACCTTCCAAGCAAGAAGGGGCTGCAGAGAGATATTTCAAATCATGAAAAGCAAGGGCCTACAACCAAGAATAATCTACCTAGCAAAACTTTCATTTAGAATGGAAGGGCAGATAAAGTGCTTCTCAGATAAGGTCAAGTTCAAGGAGTACATCATCATGCAGCCTCTACTATATGAAATGTTAAAGGTTTTGTATAAGGACTCAGGAGCAAAGGCACCGAGGCCAGATGAGCTACCGGGGATTCAGATCAGTCACAGCCAAGACGCTTGTGAGGTAAGCAAGCAAAATACAACCAGAGAA
>PVJI01028699.1:0-16189 GCA_004026765.1 Micronycteris hirsuta
GTTACTCTTTCCTTTAAAGAACAGATACACAGAAAAGCAAAGTTTAAGAGTAGTTACATTTAGATTTCTGGGATTATGGGTGATCTTTACATTCTTCTTAACACTTTTATATTTTTCCAAATTTCTAAAATAAAAAAATACTGCTTTATAATTGAAATGATCCAAAATGCATAACTCATTTTAAATATATTTCAAATGAAAACTAAGTTGAGGGGAAATTGTAGTTAAATATGGCAGCTGGGACACCAAAATTTATCTCTATTTCTATTGGAAACATCACTGAAAAATTAATGAAACTACTAATACTGACATAAATCCAAAAGACAAAGAAATAAGGAAAGAATATGACAATACTTCAGAGATGTCTACAAAATTGAGGAAGCCAAAATGCAAGAAACACAAGATACCAAGCATTATGTAGAGAGAGGTGAAACCTAAACCTGGTGGGAGTGCCTGGTAGTTAGGGGAGTCCCAGTGCCCAGACTCAAGAAAAGGAGATGACAGAAAAGGGAGAGGATTGGATGGGACTGAGGCCTGGAGTGCTTGTGAAACTGTATAAAAGCAAATTATACCCCATAGAAGAGTGTCTGACACTTTGTAGGTATTTTATAAATATTATTAATGATGAGTGAATGGGTAAAGAAACAACTTTCCCTTTTGAACTGAGGCCTTTCTGGTTGCCCTGTCAAGTAAGAAAGCACCAAAGAACTTTTCCGTGTAGAGGCAAGGCCTTGGTGAACTGAGCTTTATGGCATTGGGGCATTGGGTGGAGACTAAGTGCACTGGCGCCCCATCCTCTGGCAATGCTTTTCCCCTGCTCGGACTCCACAGGAAGAGCAGCAGGAGATGGTTGGGAAAGAAGGAGGAGGGAAGAAGCAAGGGTGGGGCTTGGTGGGCTCAGCTTCCACATAGACCTAACCATTGATCTTGTCTCCAAACCAAATTCCACAAGGGCATTCCTCATATGTGGAAACCCACAAGGCAGTATCTGGGACTAGAGACACCAGTGGGGTACTCATTCTTCCTCCTTTGTCCCATCTGCAAGAACCAGCCTCCCTCATTTAAACCTATCCACTTCCCTTCCTTCAGTTTTGTGGAAAGGTGGGTACTTATTACCAAACCAGGGTCCATTTGTCCAGGTCAGTGACTATGACAGACCCCTGGTACCTGGCAGCCAGTCCTACTCCCATCGAATAGGACCACATTTATTAAACACCAACCATGCTTAACTTACACCTGTGGAGTCCTCTCAACAAGTCTGTAAGGAAAAACCATCACCTCCAGTGCTCTGAGGAAATGGAGGTTATGAAAAACTAATAACCTCCCCTGGACAGTCCTACATCCAGGACTACGAGATGTCCTCCAGCATTTTCCTCTTGATTCTATCAACATTGACAGTGTTTCCTCTGTGCAGAGCATTGGCTTGCCCTGGGGACTCTCGAAGATAAATCAGCTTTCTTTCCTTCTTTCCAGGAGTTTCTTTATCTTAGTGGAGATTGGAAAGTAATCAAGAGGACAGGGAGCAGAGTCAGAATAGGGTCACTGTTGTAAGAGCACATAGGAGGGAGAGAGAAGTTAAGGTTGGGATGGTGGGAGAAGTTCAGAGACCTTTCTAAGGAAGAAGACACTTGTGCTGACTCTTGTGAAAAAGATCTCTCTGTAATGGAGTGCAAAAGTAGGGGGTCCCCAAAGTAGCAAAGCATATTCCCACAGCCCATGGTTGGGGGATGGGGAAAGGGAATGATATGGAGGTTAAGATACTTTCATAACAATGGCAAGTCAATAGCCAGTTGATAGCTGTGCTACTGCCCTGAACAAAAGGCATAGTGATTTTCAGAATGCATAGTGATTCCTGGTAGCTGGAGGGGGAAGGGAGAAGAACTTATACAGCACCTGCGAGGGAGGCACGGAGGCAGAGGCTCTTGTGTCATGGGAGACTCTTGCCCTGACTAAAGATGGCAGCTGAAAGAAGGTAAAAGACAGCGGGGGACTGGCAAAAGTGGCGCATTGCAGGATGGGCCAGATATAAGGTAACATAGGAAGCTCTGGGTCAGCATTTAAAGTAAGAGTGGGTGGAGAGAGAGGGGAGAGAGATTCTACCATACTTTCTGTATTGAGAAAGGAGCTACGTATGCTCCTTTGAGCAGGCAGCCATGAGGGATTCAGCCACAAGGTCTGAGAGAGGAAGCACCTATGCAATTTGTAGTCAAGTTTTTGCCATACAGCCTGGTGTAGTAAGGAAGGAGGTATGTGGTCTCTAGTAAGGAAAGAGCTGGAGTAGGAGAGAGGAGACCCACTGGAAAATCTGCCTGGAGAACATGGCGGCAAAGCAGATGGAGATGGAAATTGCAGAAACCTGCCTAACCAAGCACAGATTCATGGGAGATGCCTGGAATGCTGAACTGTGAATGAGGAATGTTGACTTCTGCTTCTCTGAAGAAGATATGGAGAGGCCACTCACTTGCGGTGTGTGCCTTCCTAAACTCCACCATGATCCAGTGTAACAGCATGTTTTCCTGGACTACTATATGAAGGCTGAGAACAACGTATCCCAGATCCTGAAGGAAAGACCTGTTGCGAGAGGATGGCGATTCTGAAACCCACAAGTATGTCTTCCAGGAGACACACTCCATGAGAGAATGGAGAACTGTTTGTGCAGCTGGCTTAAAAACAAATATGGAGAACTTCAGGATTTTAGTTTATAGCCTGGCGGGGAGTAAGAGAAGTGCTGGGTCTCACGGGAGAACAGGGCTCTAAGTAGAAGTGCTCTCAGCCCCTCTGAGATTGGAATCCTGTAAATAGAAACCTATTTCCATCAACACTAATTGTTGGGTCGTGCATCAAGGCATCATGTGAATGAGCCCCAGTTTGCTCAGTTACAGTTTTGGTGACTCAGATGGGACTAAGGGAATCTGTACTCAGGTTCCAGCCACATGGTGCAGACCGACCTCTGGAGCATGGCTGTCCCAGTCTCAGGGAACTGCCTTGAACCCCAGCTCAAGGTGCTGGCCACCAGGAATACCAAAATGGTGTAGGGAAACAGATTTGGGGAGGAGGGGAACTCCTAGGCTCTGTAAGCTGAACCCACATGCATGTTGGGGGTTGGACACTAAGCTGCAAGGGTGCTCTGCCATTTTGGGTAGATCCTGTGAGTGCCGTACCATGGAGGATGAGTCATACGAGCAAGCTGCCATCTTGTGGGTGGCACATGGACACTCTACCATCTTGGAGGTGTCACATAGTTGCTCTACCATCTTGTGAGTGGTACATTGTGGCAGTGATTTCCACACACGTGTAAACACGCAGTCCTGAGAATTTACACATTTTGAGCACAGCTCCGTGTGATTCCCATGTGAGCAAGTGTGGATCATGTCTGTGGAATGGGAATTCTCTAATAGGAATTTGGCAAAGATGTATCTTATAAAGTTCTGGCTTGCTGACCCCTGCATATTACTTTAACCTGGTCCTGCCTGCCACCGGACCTGAATTTACATCCTAATGCCCTGCTAATGAGTAATCTTACCCCTGTTCTGCTTAATCCCATGAATAATCAATCCAATGTAAATGTGTGCTAATGCCCCTGATAAAAACTCCGGCTGGGCAATCCGCGGGGCTTTTTCCTGAGATGGGAGGAATCAGCCATGTGGCCCCGGTCTCTCTTTCCCAGCGTGTCTCGGTATGAGATTCATACACGCATCGGGTCACGGTCACCCACGGGTATTGGCAGGTTCGATTCACCCCCGTGACAGTACATAATTGCTCTGTCATCTTGAATGGGTAACATAAGCATGCTGCCATCTTGGATGGGTCAGGTGGGTGCTCTGCTATCTTGGAAATGGCACATGAGCTTTCTGCCATCTTGGACCCGGGCTGGGCATGCTCTTCAGATTAGGTTCTGAAGGGACACTGCACCAGTCAGGTTCTCTGTGCAACTGGGTTCCCATAAGAATGGCTCTGGTCCTGAAGACCATGAACTGGGGTCTAAGGGTGACCATCTGAGTTCTGAAGGCCATGAACCAGTATCCAAGGGAACCATTTGAACTTGCAACTCGGTCCAAGGGTGACCATCCAAGCTCTGTATGCCATGATCCAGTGTCCAATGGGGATCACTCTGGAAACTGTGAACAGGGCTCTGAGCTAGAACTACCTGAGCTTAAGGGGGCCATTAAGGAAATGGGTCTGGAAAAAGACAGGCTATAAGAGGGGGTGAGGTCCACCCACACCTTGGAAGGCCACTGGCCAGTGGTCGCTATTTAGCCCTCTGGCTCCACACGCAGGTCCCTAGAAAAGCCATGAGGCCAGATTGGATAAGGAGCATCAGAGTTCTGAGAGGTCGCAGTTTGAGGACCACAATCCACAGCATGAGTCGGGAGGAGATGAGACCCCAAGGTCTGCTTGTGAGATGAAGTTGTGGATTCAAGTTTTATTCATGTTTCTAGATTGCCTGGATTTTTCTGTTCATTGTATTGGGCCTGTGGTACTTCTAGTCCAATAAGGGCTATCCTGTGTTGGCTCCTAGGGATCACCCAATGGATAGAATTCTAGTGAACTGGAATAGGCACAACTATTCTCCAATGAGTAAGGAGGAATTAGATTTTTATTGCAATACTGTTTGGCCTACATATGTTTTGAACTATGGGGAAAGATGGCCCATGTATGGTTCCCCATATCATAATACCATCCTGGAGTTGGAACTGTATTGCCTAGGGTTTGGGAAGCAGGACAAAACTGTATATGTCTAAGCATTCCTATCATTGCACTATAGGGTGTTTGCAAGGTCTAAGCCTCAGAAAGTTGCAGGATGACCCTGTAAATCTAGGGACTTTTAGTGGAGGATCAACACCCATGGGAAAAGGAAAGATGGACCTGCACTCCAGAAGGATCTGAAATTCTTCTCGTGTGAAGAGGAATAAGGATTAAAAGTGGATTATGGTTAAATCTGAAGGAGTAAAGATATATAGAAAGTTTGTGAATATTGAAAAAGCTCTGTAAAATGTTGTAAAAATATATAGAAAGGCTGTGAAAGTTTTGAACCTGAAAGAAAGGAAACCTCTCGGGTGTGGTATTTCTTTATTTGCTTGTTTTCTGATCTCGTGGGGATGTGGCTTGAACTTTGCTGTTTTGGGTACATCACGAATTCTCTGTCTCTGCATTTTGGCCAGTGAGACTTAGGAGAAGTCACCTGTAAATCAGCTGGGGAGAATGCCTTTGCCATGTTGGACCTAGGAGGGGTCATGTGGTGCTGGTGGAATCTGATCTAGAGCAAGAGAGCATGTCTCTGACAAGAGACTGGGTGGTGAGAGGGCATCGCTCTGCTAAGAGACCAGTGGATGCACTGGGTAAGTGAGGGCCTCTGTTGGTGAGGCTTTGAGCCAAGTAAGACCTAGGAAATCTCACCTGTGTAACTGTTTAGTGGGACCAGTGGGAAATGAGACATGATTCTAAAGCTAGTTCTAGTCTCCATTCTTCTTTTGGAACTCTGTCTTTGCTTTGAATTTAGCTTTGTTTCTGCTCTGAGAGACATTGATGTTTCCCAGGGAGAGTTAAAACTTCACATGTGAAAAAGTAAACAAGAGAAAGTATAAGGCATGGAAATGAAATTTTAGTGAACATTAAAAGGACAAGGACTGAAAGTGAGTTAGGTTCCTGAATGAGTAAGAAGGCTTGTAAAAGGTGTATAGAAGGTTGTAAAATTTGTGAAAAGTTTTGAAAAGAAATTGTGTGGTTTTAATAATAAAATGTACAACGCATGAAAATATACTTTGGAAGGACAAGGATTTTCCTTCATGCTTTATATTTTTCTCCCTACCTGATCCCTCCAGAATTTGGCATCTAAAGGAGTAAATGAAGACATAAGGTTTCTTTGTAGAAAACCAATAAGACCAGTTGCTAATGGTGGTTTTGTCAGCCAAGACTTTGACTGGAATGTCATGCCTAAAGAAGGCATGTCTGAGCTCTGGTTGTTACCAGAAAGCCTTGAGGAACTGAAATGGACCTAATAGAAGACTGCTGGACAAAAAGCCTGGTACCTTGGTTGATTGTGTAGTCCCTGCTGTCTTTCCAGGGAAGGAATGGAGGTTGCTTTCCTGAAAGATGGCTAGAATGAACCATAAGGCACAATGGAAACCTCAAGAAATTGAGAGAAGTAGGTGCTATAGGCAAGGCCAGATGGCAGGTGTGTGGGTCAACTTCTGTGCCCTGAAGGGTGGACTAAAAAGACAATCTAAATGTTCCTTGTGTAAGTTCCAGCAAAGCAGACTTAAAAATCATGTGATCAATTGCTTCTCTTGTTGTATTTCTGCAAATGGACAAGCAAAATTAAAACTGGACTTAATGAAGTCCCTTTAGTGACAATGAGGGTGATCTTAAAAAGAGAAACCATGGTCTGAGAAAAATCACAAAGCTCAGTGGTGGCCATTAGACTAGTGCAGCTAACTGTCTTCAAAGTTTGTTTTCATTTGGAAGTTGAAACTGGGTTTGTGACATCACTAGAGATGCTTAAATTATAGGTGAGAAGGATTTGTCAAATTGCCATCGTTAAATGCCATTCCAGCAAAGGCCTTGCAACTGAATGTCTTCCCAAGAGTCTCACAGACTCATAAAATGGTTTGTGAGTTGTGTGGATTAATGTGTGTTATTCCTTCTATTTTCATAGGGTGTAATCCTGTGATCTAATTACCTGAATAATTGCACAATATAGGCCTCACTCTTAAGTAAGCTCATCTGCATCGCCACCTCCTGAGACTCAATGGTTTGACAGAATTAAGTGGGTGGGTTGGTGAAATATGGGGTGGTCTGTAGGCTTCACTTTATTTTTTTTAATATTTTTTAAAATTTATTTATTTTAGAGAGAGGAAGGGAGGGAGACAGAGAAGGAGAGAAACAGCAATATATGGTTGCCTCTCACATGGCCCTCACTGGGGACCCGGCCCACAACCCAGGCATGTGCCCTGACGGGGAATCGAACCGGGACCCTCTGGTTCCCAGCCCGCACTCAATCCACTGAGCTACACCAGCCAGGGCTGTGGGCTTCACTTTAAAGCTTGTTTCCTTTTCTGTCCTAATGGCTTGGACAGAAAGGGCCCAGAGGTCTAACAGAGGGAATCCTAGAATATTCTCCTCAGCACAAGCTAAGTATAGTGGGCAGAAGTGCTTTGGACAGGTGTGACCCACCTTGCACATCTTCCTCCAAAGAAGCCACTCTTTTTCCTAATATGGGATGTTGAAGGATTGGTCCCTGCCATGGTCATTTAGTGGTTATGGTTTTAATTGTGCCTTCTAACCCTCATGTCAAATGTGTTGCCCCAGAATATGACAAGGATGCCAACTTGTCCAGCAGTGCCAACCTTTGGACATTGAGCATGCTTGTCTCCAGAAGCAGCCAACTGACCTGGACTCTGCCAGGTCCTTCCCCATGCATGAAGTCCACCCTCCGCTCCACATCCCCCACTCTGTTAGGGATCCCTGGACCCAGGGGCAGGTAGGACTATGGCTGTGGCCTGCAGGAAGTAGCTCCAGAAGATTACAAGACCTTTGCCCATTGTCCTTGTAAGATTGGAAGGAATCAGAGTCTAAATGGGGGGAACCGTAATGGAGTGGAGACTGGGGGAGGTGCCTTGTGAAAGAACAAGGCTCCAAGCAGGAGTGCTCCCAGAACCCCACCTCTTGAGATTGGGATCCCGTAAATAAAAACCTGTTTCCCTCAACACTAATTGTTGGATTATGCATCAAGGCATCAAATGAATGAGCCCCGTTTTGCTCCATTACATCTCCAGACATTTGGAGAAGAAGACATCCCCGTTTGGGTTCCCTGTGATGTACTGGTCAGCCATAACAGTGGTGGGCAGCCTTGAAGGCCACATGCCAGTGAGGGCAAGGGCTCCCCAGGACAGTCCCAGTGGCAGCACTAGTGGGGTGGCTTCTAGAAGGCAGAGTCTGGTCAAAGAAACCAGTGAGAACTTGAAGGCTTGGGTGCAGAAACCAGGACTGGACAGTGGGCAGAGAAAGGAAGGGGAATTGGAGGGTCATGACTGAGGGAAAATCAGGGGGCTAGGTACCCCGTCCTTGGGCCAAGAGGAGACAAGATTTCACTCTACACTCTTTTTTAATTTGTGGGTTAAAACTCTGTTCATTAATTTTCTATCCAAAAATGCTTTTTAGAAAATAGACTAATAAATTGATTTTTAACATGTGTTGTATACATACAATGAAATATTATTCAACCTTAAAAGGGAAGGAAATTATGACATATGCTACAATAAAAGATGAACCTTGAAGACTTTATGCTCAGAGAAATAGGCCAATCCTACACACAAAACTGCGTGATGTCACTTGACGAGGCACCTAGACTAGTCATTCGTAAAGACCAAAGGTAGAATGGTGGGTGCCATGAGCTGGTGGAAGGGGGGAATGGAGAATTAATATTTAAAGAGTACAGAGTTTCAGTTTGAGAAGATGGGAAAGTTCTGGAGATGGATGGTGGTTGCACAACAATGTGAGTGTACTTAATACCACTGAATTGGACATTTAAAAATGATTAAAATGGGCCCAGCTGGTGTAGCTCAGTGGATTGAGTGCGGGCTGGGAACCAAAAGGTCCCAGTTCAATTCCCAGTCGGGGCACATGCCTGGGTTGCAGGCCAGGTCCCCAGTGAGGGCCATGTGAGAGGCAACCATGCATTGCTCTTTCTCCCTCCCTTCTCCTCTCTCTCTAAAAATAAATAAATAAAATCTTTAAAAAATGGTTAAAATGGTAAATTTTATGTTATGTATAGTTTACCATAAAAGAAAAAAGCTAATGAAATATGTGCAAGAATACTGCTCTGTGGGCAGAAGCAACCAATCCAAGAAAAGAACTACTAGCAGCCAATCCTGTTGTGGTGAGATTAAACTCACTTACAAAAAATGTAAGATTGAGGAAACATATTCTCAGCTCAGAGACACTTCACTAGAGCTCTAGTTAACCATATGGATCATAATCTTCATTTACTTTTTCTGATTAAGAAGAAGATAGACCATAGGCAGGACACTAGATTGAAGATACAGCATGTGATTTTTCTTTTTACATCATTGTCATCACCAAGTTTCCTGAAATAAAAAAAGTACTGCTTTGTCATTTAGTCTAAGTGACTAAGAGTGGTGACTCCATTAACAGAGACAGGAAGTAGAGCAGTATGAGCAGGTTTGGGGGATGATGAAGTCAGTGCTTGGTAGTCACTTAGTATGCACCTACTGGGAGCTGGTGTGGGAGGTTCTTTGCTCCCACCATTACTGATCCTCACAAGGCAGGTGCCCTCGTTTTAGCTTCTTCACAGGTGAGTTAACAGGCTTGGGCCAGGGAGGTGACCCCAGGCCTGTTCACCCCAGTGTGCCAAGGTGGGTTTAGGATGCCAGTGTGCCATCTCTGATGATATGGCTACAGGCAGGTGAGTGTCCTGGACCTTGGAGGGTGAGAGTCAGAGGAGCAGAGTTTCCTGAGTTGAGATCCTGATAAAGCCACAGGCCTGGCTAGACCCCTGTATGGGATGAAAGAGGAAGAGGAGGAGAGCTGAGGGCAAGCTCTGGAGGAAGACATACAGTTATGACACTCCCCCTGCCAAGGGAGCTGCTGCGACCTGGAGAAGTATCCACCCAATGTCTCGAAATTAAGATCTGGTCCCTAATTAGCACTTGCCCAGCAGCTGAGTCTGGGGCCTCCGCTGCCACAAGTGGTTGAGGAGTCCACAAGGAGAAGGGTCAGCTCAGAGTGACCTCATTCTAAATCAGGCAGGCTCCACAGTTCCCTGTCAACACTTGGGAGTGCATTTGGCAGTGAGGAGCCAGCTGGAAGAAGAGGTACACACTGCACTCCATTGGAGACAGCAGAAGCATCTTAGCAGAAGCAAAGATGCCAGCCAAGCTGAGACTGCTCAGGAAGGTACAAGAGTGAGCAAGACCTTCTGGTGGATTCAGTTTGTTGGGTTGGGTTTTGGTGGGGGGTGCTGTAGAATTCCCAAACTGGGTGAAAAACTGTATGTTTCAATAAGAAGGCCACTTCCCAACTCTAAATGGTAGAAGCATCCAGAAATAAGTAACCAGAGGCTTCTACCAATTGATCTGGAGATTTGGAAAAAGTCCTACAGTTATTAATAACCCCTGTGTTCTGGGAACTGATTTCATACACCAAAAGGATTAACAAAATGTCCATTGAAGGCAAAGTGGTTTCAGCCAAAGTTCCACTTTCTTTTCTCTCAATAAATGAGCACTTTTCTCCAAGGGAATCTTACAGTTGATTGGCCTCCTAACAAATCTGGTGAGCTAGGAGCTATGTGGTTGATTGGCATACTTTTTGTAACCACTCAGTCTTCATCACATGCTTTTTGTGGTGACTTCCATTTCAGTCCACTCTGAGAGTGGGGGTGAAACAGGTGCTTCTGGGGCTTTGGGGAGACAGAACTGAGGATGGGCCACTCAGGGCCTGAGCCCTTAACATAACCTCCTACTGGAATCCTGGAAGATAACACATATTCTAATTAATTCTTGCAAAGGTAGTGCAATGAACTTCACCTTGTCCAAGAGTTGCAGTGATGTTGATTTTATGGCTGCTCTTTCTATTGTCTAGGCCTGCTCAGGAAGAGGCTACAAATGAATAGAGACATGAGAGTTTCAGAAAAACAGTTCCCTGCAGAAACAGTAAAAAATACAGTCAGTTCCCTTCATGCATTCGCTAAACTATGAGTAACGTGAGGGGAGTGTCTGTTCAGTCAAGATGAGCTACTTTGTAAATCAATATTGAATTGATTCAGTGCTGTTGTGATACACAAGTAGTATTATTTCAAAATATAACTAAGTCACTGCTTACAACTTCCTTCCTATAAGGATTTACTTTATCATTCCAGCCAAGGAGACAGGAACTATCTCTTTGCCTTGCCCCCTCCTCCTTCGCCGGTGGGGTCTCCACTTCCCAAAGCAAGGTCGAGAGTTTCCATTGACTGTATCACTGTCCAACACTAGTCAAGAATACATTTCCTCTATGTACACAGTACACTCAGCCCATTCAAAGGCAAATTTTCTTTATCTCTTTCCTACAGCCCCTACTGATGTACAAGTAGTCCAGAGGTTTTCTAACTGTCCCGCAAAGCCATCCACCTAGACTACTACAAAAGCCACCTAACCAGTCTTTTGTCCTTTTCAATCTGTTTTCTTTTCTGCAAAAATAATTTTATTAAAATGCAATCTGAGACAGCTAACATTAAAAAGTCTGACATACTATTATTGGTGTGGATGTGGAGAAACTAGAACTCTTATACACTTTGGTTGGAACGCAAAATGGTTCAGCCACTTTGAAAAACAGTTTGGCAGTTTCTTAAAAGTTAGGCATGCACTTGTCATATAACCCACCAATCCCACTTATTACCCAGAAGAAATAAAACATGTCCACACAAAGATCTGGGCTTATAATAGCCAAACAGTGGAAACAACTCAGATGCCCATCAACTGGTGAACAAATTGTAGTAATCTATACAAAGGAATAGCACTTAGTAACTAAATGAAATGAGTTATTGTTACACACAACATAAATGAAACTCAGAAGCTTGTGCTAAATGAGAAGCTAGACACAGAAGACTCATACTGTATGATTTCATTTATATGAAGTTATATGTTTCAGAATGCTGATCAGAGGTTGCTCAGGTCCATGAGTTGGGGAAGAGAATTGATTGTAAAAGAGCATGAGAGAAATTGGGGGTGATTGTGGTATTATAACTATATATTTGTTGAAACTCATTGATTTTTTAAACCTAAAATTGGTAAAAATGTGCTGTTTAAAAATACCAGAATAAAGTTGATTTTAAAAATAAATAATGGGTAGAGCAGTTGGTTAGAGCATTGTCCCAATACATCAAGGTTGAGGGTTCAATCCCCAGTCAGGGCACATACAAGAAACAACCAATAAATGCATAAATAAGGGGAACACGTCTCTCTATCCATCTATCTATCTATCTATCTCTATCTCTCCCTCTTTCACTCTAGAATCAATCAATTAAAAATTAAAATAAAGGCACATAATAAAAAATCCACTAAATCTGGAAAAAGATTAAAAAAATGATAGAAGATTGCACAAGGTAGAGACTTAGACCAGGAGATCTATTAAGAGTTGAGCTCCTAGTCCTGACCAGTGTGGTTCAGTTGGTCGGACATTGTCCCTCAAAGTGAAAGGTCACCAGTTTGATTCCCTGTCAGGGCACATGCCTGGGTTTCTGGTTAGATCCTGGTCAGGGTGCATATGAGAGGCAACCAACTGATGCTTCTCTCTCACATCAATGTTTCTTTCTCCCCGCCCCTCTCTCTAAAAATAAATAAGTAAAGTCTTCTAAAAAAAAGAGTTGAGCTCCACCCAATGTGAGGCTGTGATTAGCATGGTGTGGAAATGTTGGTCCAGCACATTATTATTCTAAGGCTGTTGTTCTCAAATTTGGTGGTCAACAGGATGGCAAAAACTTGGCAAAAATACAAAGACCCAAGCCCTATCCTACTGCGATGAGCCTGGGCCTCCGTTCTCTTTACTAGGCTCTGGCCACATTGTCTCAAAAAACTCACTCTGCTTGACTCTCCTCAGAGCCTCAAACAATTTCTTTTCTCTCTGGAATGTCTGAGCACATATCTGATCCCGAGTATTGGGTTAAGTCAGTCTATTATGAACCATGGGTTACTGTACTTGTTTTCCATAACACACATTACTTGCATAATTGCTTTTTTGGTATCTGTCTCCTCCACTGGATGGTAAACCCTGTGAGGGCTGGTAACCAATGCTTGGGATGGTGCCTGACACACTGTTAATATATCTATTCTTTGATCAGGTTCTGAAGAGATGCCTAGGGAATTCAGGGAGGTCGAGGTCAAGACTATGGCCCAGTGAACGGAACTAAGTCAGTCCTCTTCTTTCGAAAACAGAGCAGCTGCACATTTAGACTTGGTAACGTTAGTCTTGGTAACAGTACAGGTAAGTAATGGGTTTCCTAGTAAACTATACTTTGAAACAAATCTAAGTGTGAAGTTTGTCCTCCAGAAGGCAGGTTTTTCTCCTCCTGTTTTGACTTGGACCCATGGAGTTCCCTCCAGCTATGGCTTTCAGATAAGACCATGAGCGTATCATTTTAAGCTGTGACTGTCCTCAGCCTAAAATTCTCTGTGAAAACATAGGGCAGAAATTAAAACACAATGAGATCTCTCTAAACACCCATCAGAATGGCTAAAATTACAAAGATTGACTGTACCAAGTGTTGACAAAGATGTGCTATTGGAAAGATAAAACAGTTTGGTAGGTTCCTATAAAATTAAAATACACTTATCATTTAACCCAGAGATCCCACTACTAGGAATTTACCCAAGAGAAATGAAAACGTATGTTCAGTCAAAGCCTTGTACATGAATGTTTAGAGCATTATTAATGATAGTGTAAAACTGGAATCAGTCCAAATGCACATCAGCCTGCTGAGGAGGCATAAACTGTGCTTCATACACACAGCAGGACACTGCACAGCAATACAACGGATAAACTACTAACTACAGGTACATGAATGATCTGGAATGCATTATGTTCTGTGAAAGAAACAGACAAAAATGAGTGCATGCTGTATGATTTCATTCATATGACACTATAGCACAGGCAAACCCTGCAGTTAGAAATCAGTGGTAACGGGGAAATAGGGAATCAGAGAACTTTTGGGGTAGTGGAAATAGTCTGAGTTTTGATCGTGGTGCTAGTTGCACAAAAGTAGGCATTTTTTTTGCCCTGGCAGTTGTAGTTCAGTGGATTGAGCTCTGGCTGGGAACCAGAGGATCCAGGTTCGATTCCCCGTCAGGCACATGCCTGGGTTGCAGGCCAGGTCGCAGTGAGGGCCATGTGAGAGGCAACCATACATTGCTGTTTCTCTCCCTCTCTGTCTCCCTCCCTTCCCTTCTCTCTAAAATAAATAAATAAAATCTTAAAAAAATTATTAAAAAAAAGTAGGCATTTTTTCAAACTCATTCAACTGTGCACTTAAAAGCAAAAAAACTAAATAAATATAATTTTATTGTATGTAAATTACATATCAGTAAAGCTGATTTTTAAAAAATATATTTTATTGATTATGCTATAACAGTTGTCCCATTTTCCCCCCTTTCTTCCCCCCCACCCCACCCCCCATTCCCCGCCCTTTAGTTTTTGTCCATAGGTCATACACATAAGTTCTTTGTCTTCTACATTTCCTATACTATTCTTAACCTCCCCCTGTCTGTTTTCTACCTACCATCTATACTATTTATTCTCTGCAACTTTTCCCCCTCTCTCCCCCTACCACTCCCCTGTTGATATCCCTCCATGCCTTATATAAATCCCTTTAACATTTCATATAATAAAGGCTGGGTGATGATGAACTCTTTGAACTTGACCTTATCTGAGAAGCACTTTATCTGCCCTTCCATTCTAAATGATAGCTTTGCTGGATAGAGTATTCTTGGATGTAGGTCCTTGCCTTTCATGACTTGGAATATTCCTCTCCAGCCCCTTCTTGCCTGCAAGGTGTCTTTTGAGAAATCAGCTGACAGTCTTATGGGAATTCCTTTGCAGGTAACTGTCTCCTTTTTCTCTCACTGCTTCTAAGATTCTCTCCTCGTTTTTAATCTTGGGTAATATAATTATGATGTATGTGTCTTGGTGTGTTCCTCTTTGGATCCAACTTTTCTGGGACTCTGAGCTTCCTGGACTTCTTGAAAATCTATTTCCTTCACCAGCTTGGGGAAGTTCTCCTTCATTATTTGTTCAAATAAATTTTCAATCCCTTGGTCTTCCTCTTCTCCTTCTGGCACCCCTATGGCTCGGATGTTGGGACGTTTAAAAATGTCCTGGAGGTTCCTAAGCCTCTCCTCAGTTTTTTGAATTCTTGTTTCTTCATTCTTTTCTGGTTGGATGTTTTTTTCTTTCTGCTGGTCCACTCTGTTGATTTGAGTCCCAGTTTCCTTCTCATCCATTCTCATTTGTTCAAGTAATTGTGACAATTTTTCGTCGAATTCTGTGAGCATACTGATTACCAGTGCTTTGAACCGTGCATCTGATAGATTGGCTATCTCTTTGTCACTTAGTTGTATTTTTTCTGAAGCTTTGATATGTTCTTTCATTTGGGCCATTTTTTTTCTTGATGCACCTGTTATTTTAAGGGGCAGAGCCTTAGGAGTTCACTAGGGCAGGGTAACCCACATTGTTGTGTTGTGACGCTGTCTGTGGGGGCAGGGCCTGAGAGAACAATGAATGGTGTTTGCTCTGTTCTCCGCACTTCCCCAGCTACCCACAAGCAAGTCGGGCCCTTCTTTGCTGGCTCTGGGGTGAGTGGGCAGGCCTGCACAGTTCCAAGTCCCTGTGGTTCTCTCCAACAAACTCTCCTGTGAGGCTGGGAGTTCCTCCTGCTGCTGCCTCACCCCCCACAGGTGTATTCAGTTGGTGGTTTGAGGCTTTGTTTCCCTGCGCTGGTAGGCCACACAGTCTGTTCTGCTCCCCAGCTTTTCCTCCTGCTTTATCTGCGCCAGAATGAGGGACCGCCCAGTCCACCAGTCTCAACCTCAGTTTCGCTGAGTGCGCCTGCCGCTTTTTGGCCAGGCGCATCCACTGCCGTTACCATTCTACAAACCGCGTCTTGCCGAGTGCTCTCAACCTGGCTCCTCCCCGCTAACCGGTCTGGATGAAGGTGTCTTCTTTAACTCCTTGGTTGTCGGACTTCCATTCAGTTCAGTTTTCTGTCGGATCTGCCTGTTTTAGTTTTTTAAATTGTTGTTTTTCCTCTTTTAGTTGTGCGAGGAGGCACAGTGTGTCTACCTACGCCTCCATCTTGGCCGGAAGTCCAATAAAGCCAATTTTTAATTTAATTTTATTGTTTTCACTACCACTACTTTATAATGATATATCTTCATTTATTTTGTTCCTATTTTTTAAATATATTTTATTGATTATGCTGTAAGAGTTTGCCATGGGGATCTCGTCCCAGCCGAAACCCGTGGGTGACCGTAACCGAATGCGTGTATACATCTCACACTGAGACACGCGGGGGGAAGGAATCCGGCGGCCACGGGTCTCCTCCACCATCCCCCATCTTGGGGAGAAAGACCTCGTGGGTTGCTTAGCCGGGGGTTTTATTAGAGGCATTAAGACACATTTACATTGGATTGATTATTCATGG
>PVJI01028700.1:0-16297 GCA_004026765.1 Micronycteris hirsuta
GAGCAGTTTTTCAGGAGGTTATCCTTGAGTAGGTCCTTGGTTCTAGTCACCAGCATTGTTCAGAGCAGGCCAAAGAGGAGAATAATCTAAGGATCCTGGTGCCTGGCCCCAGAATGTTGGGGGTTATCTCCCTGTAATAAAGACTATCATCCAGAAACATTCTCTGCAAAGAAGTAGAGCATTTTCAGTTACTGAGTCCATAATTCCTCAAGGAGCTAGAGGTCTACTTTCAAGGGCTTGGCACCCATCAGAATTAAAAAATAAAAAGTCTTCCGTAACAGCATACCAGGGGCCGCAACTCTGGAATTTTTAGTAAAACCATGAGAGCAAAGGAACGTCTTTAACATCAGGGTCTGAGTTGAACACAGAGCTAATGAGGATTGCTAGACTGATGAAAAAACAACTTTTAGATAGACTATAATGAGGTCTGATGATGGTCACTTCCTTACTGATTTGGAATCCGGCCTGCAGTGTCCGCAACGTTATGGATGAGAATAAGTCTACCAAGACATGATCTGCTTGAGGAGGAAAGGTAGCTGATCTTTCAAAGGAGAAGGGCCAGGAGCCTGTTCCTCAGTGGGCTTTTATTGGGTTTAATTTGCATAGGAACACAGGGCATATATGTAAAGCTCATCAATCATTGTCAGGCAGTAATGATCAAACAATAGATAACATTCAAAGAACTCTGAGGGCTTAATTTGAGTCAGGGTCAGATGGCTAAAGGACCATAAAACTCTGGGGAACAAACTCATTTCATGCTTGGACCCTTATCCTTTAAATTGAGGGTATTATCAAAGCAGGTTTCACAGGATTTTATGCATTCTTTCTTAGGCCTGGTCACCCAGAGGAACCCACCCTTTCCAGCACAGGACTGCACCGCCCTCTGTCATTGGTTCAGGCTTAAGTCAGGCAGGGGAAGTAAGGCAGCTAAGAGGTTAGGAGACTTCTTGCAGACAGAATGAGGACTCAGACTATGTCAAAGCTAAGGGGCAAAAGTCCATCACCCCCTTCTTCTATAGACCCCCAAGTCCTTCCCTGGGGACTTGTGCCTGTCTTAGATCATTCCTCCCTTGAGGAGTCTTACCTGTCATTGGCTAACTGGCCATGCACTCAGGGCCAAGCAGGGTGAAAGTAAAATGGGCAGAGGTGATGCCCTGCCAGGGAGATAAGCTTTGTCTCATTAGTAGCTTATGGTCCCAAGGTCTCTCACTGAGCTGTAGCCATGGGTTGGTGGGGGTGGGGGTGGGGAGCGGGTGGTTATAGCTTCTGAAATCAGGCAGGACGGTTCCCAACACCTTACAGTGTTGCAGCTACAATTGGACCAAGGGACAACTTTCGATAGGCAGAGACCCATGTCCTTGATGGGGTAAACAACAGCAACACCCACCTCATCAGAAAAGTGGTCCCTGCCCTAGCTTTCCAAAATTCCACCCAGACAGTGATTCCTTAGGAGCTTACTGGAAAAAAAAAAAAATAGAGTATTTTGTTTGGGTAAAACTCTGTCATTTAGGAGAAGATGAGTATGCCTACAATGAGACAGAGATGCATTTTCCTGCTGGTGTCAGTGTGGAGGAAGGTAGTCCAGGGCCATGTGATGGGTTTCTTCACAGTCTGGGCACTCCAGGCCCTTTCTCCTCACTGCTCTGCTGTCCCCAGAGTGTGGCCTCTGCAGTGGCTGGAGTCTCACCTCAACTTCTTGTTTCAGGCCGTAGTGGAAGAAAAGATGATGAAGTTGTTCAAAAACACCTTCCCACTGTCCTATATGGAAAGTCCAGAGATTTCCATCTAGTATTTCTGTGTACATTTTATTGGCCAGACATAGTTATCTGGCCAGATTCAGCTGCAAGAGAGATTAGGAACTGCACCTTTATTCTGTATGATTATGTGGCACTTGGAAGTGTGATTACAGTGGAAAAACTAGAGAATGGAAGTGTTAATCCTTAGTCATTGTGGCACTGAACACTAGTTACTTCTCAACATCCAAATTAAAAATGTGAAGGTGTATTGGATTATTTGCCATTTATTAGCAACCAGGAACTTGAAGAAATTGAATATTTAACAAATCTTGTTTCCCAGGGAGAAAGGGAAAGAGGTAAGGGATGATCACATAACAGTTGTACAAGGCATCTAGCCTGGGTTCCTGGGGTTTTATTGGAGAATAGTGGGGCCCAGGAAGGCTAAGTTACTTTTTAAAGGTCATGGAGCCTGTCGCAGCTAGATCCAGGACTGATTCCCAACCAGGGTCTTCTCATGCCTCGTGGATTCCCAGGTCCTACAGGTGAGGAGCCTGAGTGCCTATGAGGTGGCTCCCACTCTCGGTGGCAGATTCAGGTAGAATGACCTGGAGAGATAAAGAGAGAGAGAGAGAGAAAATGTCCTATTTATGTCTATTGTGTCCCTTGCCGGTGCTGGTCATCTAAGTCAAGTCCCCAAAGTCTATAGATCCTGACACTCTTCTGCCTCTGGACAACTTCCCAGCAGATTATCTTGCCTCTGCTTGAAATTCGTTGGTGATGGGGGAGCTGCTTTGAGACAGCCTACTCTAACTTATGCTGCTTTAGTTGTTACACATTTCCTGATATGAGGAGAAAATAGCTTCCTTCCATTTTGTGAAAAGTTTCCAAATGAATTATAAACCATGCCAAGAAGTATTTATGGGAAGAGTGGTTACTATTCTTAATATCAAGATTTGGGACTGTGAATGGAAATTTCGATGATGGAGTCACCTATGTCAAAGAAACAAAAATGGAGCTGAGAGGTCACAAATGGATTTTGTTAACAGGTATACTTTTTTAAGCCCCTAAATGGCTGGTAAACAAGAGATAGGGATACGGATTTCTAGCCCTGTCTGTTTTAGAAAATCTTAAATAGACATTTTCTAGTAAATAATTATATTATCCCAAATAGCCATATCCATTTGACTCTTCACAAACACTGCTTACTGACACATATTTTTATTAGAATTACACCAAAAAGGAAGATGTGCTTCCATCATGAAACTTGAACTGAACTCTACAGAAGCCCATCTGAATCATAAACAACTCTACAAAATTTAGCATCTTGGCCCAGATGTTGAAGAGTACATAGGAAAAGAGGATCCCCCAGGAAAATGTTGAAAAGACAAGTTCCCTCAAAGGAGGCTTTTCCAGGTTATGTTCATATTACTCAAACCGGTCTATAGCAGTTAGTCCATCTTCTCTTGGGAAACCAATTGCATACACACTGAGTGGTTTGTAATTTCTTTGTTTAATGTTTTTTTCTCAATCCTCACCTGAGGGCATGCCTATTAATCCTAGAGAGAGGGTAAGGAAGGGGGAGATAGGGGGAGAAATGTCTGTGTGAGAGAGAAATATCCATCAGTTGTCTTTCCTATGCAACCCAACCAGGCTGATCCACAACCTAGGCATGTGCCCTGACCTGGGATCAAACCCATGACTTTTCAGTTTAGGGGACAATGCTCCAGCCAACTGAGCCACACTGACCAGGGCTGCTCTATAATTTCCTTATGTCCAAACCTGTCTGTCATTCTTTCATCAACTTTCCCACATCATGTTGTGGCCATCAGCACTCTCTCCAGCCTCTACAACATGAGGTAGAAAGTGACAATTGCCATGACAGGTACAGATAAAAACATAGGTCCTTTCAAAGCTCCATTGTTTCACATATGTTAGTCAATAGTCCAATAATTGTTGGATGCTATAAGAAAACAGAGGAAGGAACAATTAATTTCAGCTAATACATGAAAGGAAGTTCAGAGCCACTTTCACCGTAAAGGTTCCTGAGATGGCCCTGCGAGGATTTTCTTTTCTTCTGGAAGGAACTCATGCAAACACTTCATTAAAAGAAACTTTTCTTAAACTGGGAGCAAACAGTTGGTGAGCAAGCCTTTGGCATAAAGAAGATTCAAATTTTTTTGCCCAGGGTTCCACAAACACCAAATACCAGTATCATCTCTATCAACCCAGTTAAACATGAATTGCACTTGGGGGAGGGGAGAGAGGGACATGTGAACCACCTATAGCTAATTCATTTTCTCTCAGTTGTTTTGAAGTGACAGCCAGAACAATCAATGGTTGTTAACTTTTCTTTTTCACCTGCAGAACCTCATCTTCTTTTTGCAAACAGATTCTTACTCCAAATCCCTAGGTCAAAGCAGGTGAACGTGCAGCTGCTCAGGAGGAAGCAGCAGGAGCCCTTTGAGCTGAATCGTCAGCCAAATCGCAGACTCGGTGGAACAGCTGAAGACCATTGACAACCTGACACAGCCTGATGAAAATCCATGGAATATGTGCTGGTAAAGTAAAATGGGCCCAGGAAAACCCCACAAGGCTCCCCAAGGTCTGCAATGATTTATTTTCTGCTGCCCCCACCCCACCCGCCACCCGTCAGGGAATGGGGAACTTTCCTGCACTAAGGATTGCACCATTGTGGACAGCCTTTCCTCTTTCACTTCTCTACTGGGGTCCTTTCAACACAGAATTTGCTTCATCACCCCTTTGCCTTAAGGATTTCAAGGCAATGACAGCGGAACTTAAATAGAGTCAAATAGAAGAGCTATTACACCAAGGAGAGGAGCTATGTGTTGTAATTAAGAGTCAGGGCTTTAGAATCTGACTTCCAGGGTTCAAATCCAGGCTCCAGGACTTGCCAGGAGTATGAGCTCAGGCAATTACTTACGGTCATTTAGCCCCAGATTTCCTCACTGGCGGTGTAGGTACAGCAATAGCACCTGCCTCAGAGGGTTGTTGTAAGGACTAAATGAGATCATGACTGTGAGTCCCTTAGAACAGTGCCAGGCACAGAGTAAATATTTGGTGAATACTAGGTGTCATTAGGAACGTAGTCTCATTGCTTGCCTGATGCATAACAACTAGCTCAAGTAAGGCTCACTTCTTTTGCTTCAATTTTCTTGGTCACCCGAATGTTCCTTGCTGGTTCCAAATCAAATCTGCAGTCTCATGTATGTGCTATGCATATGTAGCTTTGAGGGGTACTGCAAGTGTCCAGATGCCACCAATTTCCTCCTGCTCTCTACGCTGCAAACTTTTCATGACAATTCCTAGAAGTTTCTAAATCTAACACTTGTTGATTCTAGTTTTCCTCCAAAGAAAACTTTGTTTATCAACTCTTAGAGTCCCTTTGCTTGTCTTCTTCCTGTGCCATGAATACCCACATTTCAACAAATATTTAATTAGTACACAGGACTGGCTACAGAATTTTCAAGACCAAATGCAAAATGAAAGTATGGGGGACTTTTTCACAATTATTAAGAATTTCAAGCCCTGGCTGGTGTAGCTCAGTGGATTGAGCGTGGGCTGGGAACCAGAGGGTCCCGGTTCGATTCCCAGTCAGGGCACATGCCTGGGTTGCGGGCCAGGTCCCCAGTGAGGGCCATGTGAGAGGCAACCATACATTGCTGTTTCTCTCCCTCTCTCCCTCCCTTCCCCTCTCTCTAAAAATAAATAAAAATAAAAAATCTTTAAAAAAAAAAAGAATTTCAAGGCAGTGACAGCAGAACTTTAAACCAAGTGCAAGGCCCTTCTGTTCCATGTTCACGAAGCTGACCCTGAGTACAGACCTCAGCATCTATAAAGCCTTTGTTGGTTTATGCCATAGTCCAGATGTGATGTTCATTTTACACAGTGAGATGTCCTTTATTTTTATGCATGAAAGTTTAAGGGCTAGAAAACATTTATGCCCCGAAGACACTTGTCTATTCCTCCCACAGAAAACAGTTGTAAACAAAAGATAAGAGATTCTGTCTAAAGGCCCATAATGACCACGGCAGATTCCTATGGAAGAAAATCACACCATCTCTCTCTCTCTGCTGGGGAAGGAATTAACTCAATTTTTATTTTCCTTGAGTTCGCCTATGACACTTCATTTTAATAAACATCCCAGAATCTCATCTCTCAAAAAAAGATCTCACTATTCTTAAAGGTGTTATACTCACTGTATACAGAGGGATGCCTCTTTTGGTGTGGTGTGAGGGACCCCTCATAATCTCTCACAGGAACCGAGCTGCCTCTTCTGCTGTTTTAATGGTGATTCCCCCCCAGAAGCAGAGCCTGAGATAAGGATTTAATTATCAATTGTTTATTGGAAGATGTAGAAAAGTAGGGAAGGAAAGGTGGCCAACAAAAGGTGAACCATGAAGCCAGCCGCCACAGTAGATTGGAAGTTAATCCTGCAGAGAAACCCTGAGATACGGTGTGAAACACACCACAGAGTTACGCACCTGGGGGCTGAGGGGCCTGGGGTCTCTACACACCAATTCCCATCAGTCACCCATTGAGAACTGCTGAGGGGGCAGGGCTGACTCCAGCCGGAGCACTCTGGGATGGGGAGGTCCCCATGAAGGCAGAAGCTGGTAGTGTCTGCTATACCTGCAGCAGAAATTCAGAAAGAGGGTCCTCAAAGCTGACAGCGCTGGGTTCCAAGATCAGTACTACTGGCTCGAAGCAGAATGATTTCAGGTAAGTTAACATCGGCACCTCAACTTCTCATATATAAAATAGAAAGGCCACCACTTAACCTACCTTCAGCGTTGTCGGGATGATTACAGCTGTGTGAAGCATCAGACATAGCCATTTGTATATAGAACTGCCATTAAATTGCCTTTTAAATCAGTATTTCTCAAACTAAATATCCATAGCAGTCCCTGGACAATCTCGTTAGAATGCAGATTCTGACTCAGTGTACCTGGGCAGGCCATGAGGTTCCGTATTTCTCACAAGCTCCCAGGGATGCTGCTGGTCCACAGGCCATATTTTTATGCAGCAAGATTTTAAAACAGTTTAAAATTTCTTTTTAACCACTATACATGATAAATCATAAAACATTTTCCCTGGAGCTGTTGAATTTAATCCTAGCAACAACAAAAAAAGGTTTTACATATCTGAAAGCTGTTGTACAGACCATAACATCCAGCTGTGTTAATCACTACTAATAAACTTAACTGCCTGCAGTTCCCAGGGCAGAGTTCCACAAGAGAGAGAGTGCAGAGTGAAAAATATATAGGGTAGATAAGGATTTCAGTATCATGGGAAACCTAAGGGAAGATAAAAGTTGCATCATTACTAGAGAATGAGGAAAAAGAAGAGAGCCCAAAGGCATCTTTCTAAGCAATTCATGACACTAATTCAAAATTGATGTGATGTGCTTTGAGATGTCTCCTGTGTGCAGTTCATTATGTGGGGTCATGATGTGTAAGAAAGCATGTGATGTTTGCAATCTGCTGAAGGGAACAGACACATACATGAAGATACTAAGTAAAAATGGAAATAAGTAGTTTTCCTTAGTGGGAAAGCTGGTAGGCATGGGCTGTTTTGGTCTAGAATACTCAGGCAAAGTGCAGTTAGAAGGGGATTCCATCTGAGCCTTCAGAGGATGGATCAGTCTTGGGTGTAGACATAGTAGTAGGAATGTATTAGGAAAGAGTCATACCTTTAATAAAATGATTATATAAGATGTGCCTCAAAAAGGCATTATTTAGGAGCACATGCTGGTTACAAACAGTAGCCCACAAAGCACTTATTGACCTTGGCTGAGGGACATGGAGGTCAAGAGCCAGGTGGCCAGTGGGGGCCTCATCGCTAAGATTAGGGAATTTGGAGTTATGTCTGGGTTCACAAATAAATTTCAACAAGAATTTGCTGTGTGACTTGGAGATAGTATTCTCTCTGAATCTCTGTTCTTATCCATGAAATGATGATTTCATAATTTCTCAATAGAATTGAAGTAATACTTAAATAATTCATGAAGGGCAATCCATGTATATTCTTTAGCACAGAACCTGGTTCATATAAATGTTTAATAAATAATAATTATTAATATTGTTGATGTAAGAAGTGTCTAAACCTGTTGAGAATTTTTATGAGTTTATTCGAGCCAAACTAACTCAATTGCCAGAAAGCAAAATCTCAACAGATTGAGAAAATGCTCCAGAGAATAGCAGTTTTGTAGTTAATTTTATATATTACAATCAAAAGAAGAGGTGTAAGGAGTGTTACATGAAATTCATTGGTGATAGATTAGAGAGGCAGGAGAAAGCAAAGTGGGGAAATCTCTGAGATTGGGTAAAGAGTAAAATGGAGAGACAGCACAAGCTCTCTCTTTCTGCTGCCATCTTGGTTCTGAATTCCCTGCACAAAATGCCTGGTGAAGCTACAGAAACCATCCCTGCTACAAAGCAGGAGTGGCCACACCCCCGGGCTGAGACAGTGTCTAGAACTAAATCTGACAGTGACGAACCAGTACCAGAGCTCAAGGAATAAGATCCCACACAGGTACCCACATGACCAGCCTAGCTGGCAGCAGCAGCTGAAACAGATGAAGAACCAGTCAGTACAGCAAAACAGGACTGGCGTGAAGACAAGGCTTGGAAGGCTATGTCTGAACTGGGTCTTTGACAAGTTACAGGGGTTGCTAGGGTCACTATCCAGAAATCTAAGAATATGCTCTCTGTCATCACAAAAACCAGATATCTGTAAGAGCCCAGCTTCAGATACCTACATAGTTTGGGGGGAAGCCAAGATCGAGGATATATCTTAGCAAGCACAGCGAGTAGCTGCTGAGAAATTCAAAGTTCAAGGTGATGCTGTCTCAAACATTCAAGAAAATACACAGACTCCAACTGTACAAAAGGAAAGTGAAGAGGAAGAGGTTTATGAAACAGATATGGAAGTTAAGGACATAGAATAGGTCTTGGCACAAGCAAATGTGTCAAGAGCAAAGGCAGTCCGAGCCCTGAAGAACAACAGTAATGATATTATACATGCTACGATGGAATTAACAAGTAAGCATCTATCCCCGACTAGTGTGGTTGGGTGTCGTCCCACAAACCAAAAAGTTGCTGGTTCAATTCCCATTCAGGGCACATGCCTGGGTTGTGGGCCAGGTCCCTGGTTGAGGGCATAAAAGAGAACCAATATTTCTCTAGCACATAGATGTTTCTCTCCTTCTCTTTCTCCCTCCCTTCCCCTCTCTCTAAAAATAAATATATATTTTTAAAAAACCATGTAATCATCTAAAAATGAGGATTTTGGTGGATGTTCAAAAGAGCTACTGCAGCTTGGTTTGAAATTTGTACTGTTTCTATCATTATATAAATTTATGGCTTCTTATGGGGAAAAATGGAGAGAAAATACTTCTTTTACACTGATGGGGACAGGACGTTTACATCACATTAGAAACGGTATGTGGGGAACAAGATAACAACGAGGGGTTCTGCGGTCTCATGCTCTGGTGGGAGCATGTGCCCTGAGAAGTCTGGAAAAAGGGGGATTACTCTGACATCCCGAAGGTATGTTATCATAGATGCGTAAAGACACCAGTCAGGCTCCATTAAGGTAAACAGTGACCTTTCTCTAGGAAGATACGAGCCTAGGACATGACTACCTGCTGTGACTTACTTTTACTTCAGAAGTTGTCATTTCAGATGATCTTATGTGGTTACTCTAGCTTGTCAGGTTTAGCATGTGGCCCCTTTTTTTGTCCACAAAGTATGCAAAACAGGAAAAAAAAAGCCAGCAAAAATTTATGAAGAAGAAGAAAAAAAACCTCATTGTGGTCACAGCAGTGCATAGAACCAGGAAACTCCAGGGGGTGAAGGGGTCACATGGAGCTCCTAGATACCAGGAAACACACAACTTCAGTTTATACTGTCAGTGACACGCACACAGCAAATTTCAGTCCTCTCAGAAGAAAAGGGTGAGTGCTGTGATATGCCATCCAAATCCCACCCTGCCCCTGCCCTCCCCAGGAATAAAGAAGTGATTGCCCCACTACTGGGAGTGCCTCTGGTTGAAGAGAGCCACCTTGCCCAAAGTCACACCCATTCTCAGGGTGGCCACGTCCTGCGAACGTTTAACACAGGGATGCAAAGTTTTAGCCTTCTCACTCCAACGGGAAACAGCTCTGAAGGATCTTCCCAACGTCAGAAATCTCCACGTGGTTGAGTGAAGCTTCATTTAGACTGCATCCCATCTCAGTTTCTCCCTCTTTCCAATCCTGTTTCCTTTCGTTTTCTTCCATAGGTCTTGAACTCAAAGGCACACCCTCATAAAGCCCCTGCATGATAATCTCCACCTTAGTGTCTGCTTCCTGGAGAATCCAACCCGTGACAGGTGGTACTGCTCGTGGTAGGGGGAAGACAGAGAGCCCCTGGCACAAGGTGGTAGTGCAGGTGTTAAATGACTGCAAGTAAGGAGCTAGGCGACAGACTAGTAGAAGAAAGCACATTGGCTTGTGCTGGTTTCTGCCCCTGGAGAAATGCAAGGGAAATATTAACCATAAAGACATGGGTTTGAGTGGCTTTTCTGACTCAATTGAGGTGTTGGAAAAAAATAAGCTAGGAGTGAAAGGCAGAGGTTCTCCTTAGTAGCATACAAAAACTCTCATCTCCCTCAGCTGAAGAGTGAGATAATTGAGCAGTTCCAAGAATTAACATAAGAATAGCTAAACTTCAAAGAAGGTTAAGCTCTTAACTTAGGCAGATCTACTATGCTAAGGTCACAGCCCTGGTTGACTGAAAATCAGACCCTGATATGTGGGGATGCCTGGGTTGATACCCCAACTTAAATTCTGAATCTCCAGATTCCCAAGAACCTACAGAAGTAGTGTACCCCTCCCTATAAATGGCTAGCGCTCTTCTCTTACTTGAAGAAAATGCAGAAGCCTTTTCCTTGCAAGATGGCATATGCCAGTCCCTGGATTTGGCCCTATTTGTAACCGGAAAAGAGACCGGCATTCGAGCTGCCTGTCACTACCAAACCCAATAAGCAATGACAGTGATTGAATCTTTATGGGCGCTTTATTCAGATGGCCGGCAATCTGAGAAGATGGTGGGTTCATACCCAACAGACCATCTTCTCTTTTCTTTCTAGGCCAACGTTTTTATACCAGGGAATAGACAAGGTGCGGTGAGGGCTTTGAAATTCAGGGAGAATTAGGTGAGCAACACTGCAATATTCCTGTCCTGGGCAGGTAGCTGTTCCCAGGGGTGGTGGTCATCTGTTTCCCCCTGGAACACAAAGGTCCGGATGCCTCCAACTTGTCCCCGGGTGGAAGTCTTTAGCAGTGCCCCAGGAGGTCGGCTGTTTTCCCAGGAGCCAGGACAGGCCTTATCTGTAGTTTCTGAAACAAAAGCTTCAACATATACATTACTCATAGGCTTGTGACTTTTTACCTTAAACTCAAATTTTTCTAACTCTTGAGTCCCCTATCACTGTCTACCCACCTGGCCAACAACTATAAGTTTTAGTAAACACGGCCATGCTGGGCATGATAAGGGAGAAAAAGGACGATTCCCCACAGGAACAAGAGGACATAGCCATCTTTCATAACCACAAACTAAAAGATTATAGATAGGATTGGTTTCTAAAGGTGCTGGGTTAAGGGGGGCAGAAAATATTGTTTTAAAAGAGAGTTTATTAATTTGAGAGACTCTTCAGGATACATGATTTAAAATTCTTGCAAGGACACCACGAGATGGTGCAAACACATTCCCAGGATGGCTCCTGGAAGCGTGGAAAAAGTAAGTAGCTCACACTAAATGGGCATAGACATACCAGAGTTGCCACGGCAGATGGTAGGAGGAGTGAGTTAAGGGCTCGGGGAAGCACAGGTGCTAGAGTGGGTGCATTTCATACGAAGGAACACCCACCAGACATCAGTGTTCCAGGGGACCCACCATTTACTGAAGCAACAAGATGGCCCTGGTAAGAGGACCACCAACATCAGTAAAAAGTTCAGTGCTGGCATTCTTTAGCAGACCAGGGCTGACAGTAGGAAACACCATGGCAGAACTGATAAAAGGACATCACACACATACACCCCACACAAGTACACAATAGAGGACAGGTGGTGGTACTTAACCATTCCAAGCCAGGTAGATGCAGTTTTCCTAACGTACAGCAAGGCCAAAACGGTAATGGATGGATCTGCAGATAATTGTGGAACTGATTAATAGAAAACTGTCCCCAGGGGAAAACATAGAGGGCAACCAACAAGGGAACTAAATCTATATATAATCATGCACTGCATAACAGTGCTTCCATCAACAATGTACCACACATGCAATGGTGGTTCCATAAGTTTACAATGGAGCGGAAAAATCCGGGTCCGTTAGTGGCATCGTAGCCATTGCAAGGTTGTAGTGCCGTGCATCTCTCTTTTGTGTCAGTGTCAGTCTGTCAGCAGCAATGCTGTTGGCTGGAAATGCCTGGGGTGCTCATCCGTGCTGGTGAGCTTTCCACAGACATCTCGTCTCTCTAAAGCAATGTCACACTGGACCAAACCTCCTGGTTCTTATTACATCGCAAGATGCCTTTCAGCAAGAACCACTAGGAAACTCTGAAGAAAAATATTTATTACTTCTAGGCCCTGGAGATTACAAGCATGCCAGGGCACAAAGGGACATGGCGGGGTCAGGGGGGATCGATTGGGGTTGAGAGCCGGGCAGAGAGGGCACTCGGATTTCATGGGTTCACTCTTTGTTGGTGAATTTAAAACATAAGAACAAGAATTTAAAGCACAGGAAGAGAAACACGTTGCCAAGTAGTCAACAATGGAAACCAACCATGATCTAAAACAAAGAAGCGTCAGTAAGGGGAGGCGGCCTGACTCTTTGGATGTTTATTGGAGATAGACTTTGTCAAAGGGGTGACTCTTTGAAGGGAATGCTGCAGCAATCGAAGCTTAAGTCAGGCACTAGCATTACAAAAAGAAAAGCCAGCCGTGGAGGTTTACACTGCCGTTACTCGTGCTGCTGGTGTTAACAAACCTACTGCAGCTGCCAACCCTATAAAAGTACAGTTGCACAGGTACTGTCGTAGGCTATAACAGTCAGGTTTGTGTAAGTGCGCTCCATGATGTGTGGGCAATGATGAAATCACCTGCTGACTCACTTCTCAGAGCACATCCCCGTTGTTAAGCAGCACATGACTGCAGTCCTTAATCGAAAGAAATCAAGGGCGGATAACTGAGTGGTTGACGGCAGTTGCTCCAATATGTAGTCATGGTCCATCGTCCACTTTCCAGATCTGCGCTATTTTCAGTGCCTGAACCCAGAGACTAGAAAGACCTGGTCCCACGGACTGCAACACCGTGGCAAGTGTACAAAGAGAGGATTCCCTCAGTCCTTCTCCAGGGCCATCTACATAGATTAATGTGCAATATGGAAAGAAAACTACTGGACAAACTCTGAATTAACGTTGATACCCAGACACCTCAAGAATCATCCTGGCCCCATTAGAATGGAGGCATTAGGGGGCCAAGCAATAAATGCTTTCAATGGATAAATCAACAACATTTCAAACAGAAGATGTGTACTTCCTTATAGCCAAAAAAGTTTTCTCTTTCTCTCCTCCATTTCCCATTTTCTTGGATGATGGAGCTAACCTGGATTCATCTTTGAATTCTTCCATTTTATGTCATTACACCTACCACCCCAATCAAGGTTTGGGACATTACCCCCAGAAGTTCCCTCACACCTCTTTGTTGTCAATACCCTCCCCCACCTCCAGCAAAATGCAAGTAAGTGTTAGGTTGCCGCTAGGAATGAGTGGCCAGAGGGGAAATAAAGCAGGGCCCACACCCATTGCAATCCCAAACAAACAAACAAACAAACAAAGTTAAAACAAAAAGCTAGAAACAAAAGGGAGACACATCTCACCAATTAACTCAGCAGTCCTGGGCCTGGTCCGATGAGATCGCCAGGTGTTCCAACATCACAAGAAAAACCATGATAGCGCAGGAGGAAGAGAGACCTTGAAGTTCTGTGTGTATTATTTCTACTGTCTGGGAAAGAAAGCCTTTAAAACCGTATTAATCTCAAGGTATGGAAAGGCGAGGAGGAGGGGGAAAATAGAAGGTGGCTATTGTATAAAATCCCTAAAACCGCAATAATTGGGGCACTCAGACTCACTAGGTGCCTGCTTGCAGCTTTGTGCTCAGGTGTATTTCATAAATAAACTTACTATCTCACTTCTACTATACGAGTTGTCTCTTGCAAGCAAGGCAAGAACTGAGGAGGGTGAGCCCCCTAACTCAGGTCTCCCCAGAAACATAACTACCAATCTATTTTCTGTCACTATAGTTTTCCTTTTCAAAAATGTCACCTAAAAGGACCCATACAGTATATATTCTTTGGTGTCTGGCTTCTTTTCCTCAACATGTTTTCGGGATTCATAGTGTGTGTATTGACAGTGTGTTATAAGCATGTTTTTGAGATCCAGTGTGCATCAGTAGTCTGCTGATTTTTACTATTGTGCTGTCTTCCATTGTATGGATACACCACAATTTGTTTTACCATTCATTTGTTAGTGGATGTTTGGGTTGTTTCTAGTTTTAGGTTACTAAGAACAAAGGTGCTATGAACATTCATGTATAAATGTCTGTGTGGACATATATTTTCATTTATTTTCTGTATATACTCAGAAGTGGAATTGATGGATCACATGGCAAGTGTAAGTTTAACTTTATAAGGAACTGCCAAACTGTTTTCCAGAATGATTATACAGTTTATATTTACCCCAGAAATATAATGGTTTTCATTGTTCTATATCCTCCCTATTGGGTATTCTTAGTTTTTTTTTTGTGGGGGGGTTGTTGGTTTTTTTAGCCATTCTATGGGCATATAATAATATGCCAGTGTGATTTAACTTGTATTTCCCTGATGACTAAAAATGTTGAGCATATTTTTATGTACGTACAGCCATTCTCATACCTTCCTTTATTTTCAAGGATCAAATCAGCCCTGGCTGGTGTGGCTCAGTGGACTGAGCTCTGGCCTACAAACCAAAGGGTTGCCAGTTTGATTCCCAGTCAGGGCACATCCCTGGGTTGCAGGTCAGATCCCTGGTGGGGGGCATGTGAGAGGCAACCACACATTGATGTTTCTCTCCCTCTTTTTCTCCCTCTCTTTCTCTAAAAATAAATAAATAAAGTTAAAAAAGAAAAAAATATATACTCCTTTAAAAAAAACAAAGGATCAAATCCTTTGCCCCAATTTAAAACTGTTGTTTGTCTTTTCATTATCAGGTTTTAAAAATTCTTTATGTACATTCTGGATGCAAGTCCTTTATCAGAAATATGTGATGCAAATATTTTCTGCTTTTCTGTTGGCTTGTCTTTTTATTTTCTTAAAGGTGACATTTGCAATACCAAATAGTTTGATATTTATGGAATCCATTTATTAATTTCACATTTTGTGCTTTTCTATTTGAGAAATCTTTGTCTACCCCCAGTTTGTGAAGATATTTTCCTATGTTGTAGAAATTTTATAATTTTTATTTTTACATGTCAGTTCATTCTTTATTTAGTTATCATTTGCATTTGGTATGAGGTAAGAGTTGATGTTCAGATTTTTTCATGTGATTATCCAGTTGTTCAAGCACTGTTTATTGAAAAGACAATTTTTTCGCCATTGAATTACTTTGGCACATTCAATTTCTTTGATAACTATGGGGCTATTAAATTTTTCTATTTCTTTTATGTCAGTTTTTGTAGCTGTGTCTTTCAAGGTATATTTCCACTTCATATAAGTTACCCAACTTATTGCATGAATTTGTTCAGAGTAGTCTTTTCTATTCTTCTAATGTCTTAGAGTCATGTCTCTTTCCCCCATCCTAAATTTGATCATTTCTATCTTCTCTTTTTTATTTTCTTGACTGGTCTGATTAGAGGCTTAATGATTCTTTTCAGAGAACCAGCTTTGGTTTCATTGATTCCTTTCCCTAAAAATTATCTGTTTTCTGTTCCATTTATTTCATTCAGTTCATACTTTTACTCTTTCCCTCATTCTACTTATTTTGTGTTCAATTTATTCTTCTATTTTATGGCTTCTTTTTTTTAATATATTTTATTGATTATGCTATTATAGTTGTCCCATTTTCCCCCCTTTTTCCCCTCCACCCCCTTAACCCCCCTTTTCCCACCCTTTAGTTTTTGTCCACAGGTCATACACATAAGTTCTTTTGCTTCTGCATTTCCTATACTATTCTTAACCTCCCCCTGTCTGTTTTCTACCTATCATTTATGCTACTTATTCTGTGCCCTGTTCCCCCTCTCTCCCCCTACCACTCCCCTGTTGGTATTCCTCCATACCTTATATAAATCCCTTTAACATTTCATACAATAAAGGCTGGGTGATGATGAACTTCTTGAACTTGACCTTATCTGAGAAGCACTTTATCTGCCCTTCCATTCTAAATGTGAGTTTAGCTGGATAGAGTATTCTTGGATGTAGGTCCTTGCCTTTCATGACTTGGAATACTTCTCTCCAGCCCCTTCTTGC
>PVJI01028701.1:0-16191 GCA_004026765.1 Micronycteris hirsuta
CCCGCAGAGTTTCTGGCACGCAGCAGGCACTCCGTGGGTGCTGAATGCATAAAGAAACCAACCATGCTGGGCATCTTACTCAACCTCTCCCAGTCTCAGTGGAGTCAGCTATAAAATGTGCACAAAAATACCACCTCCCGGGCTGCTGTAAGCTGTGCATGAAATAATGCGAACAAAGCACTGTGCTTGGAACATAGTAGATACGCAATAAATAGTAGCTGCAATAAGAGAAGAATCCTCTTAACAGCCCACAGGCATATCCTGTGTAAGGATATTCCACAGGCATCATCAGGCGCATTTTAAAAAGAGGAATGTGGGCTCTGAAGAGCTGAGATGCCTGCCGCGACCCCATGGATTTCCCCCCTCTGCCACAGGCCTCTACCTTGGGAGAGGCTGTGCAGACCTCCCACAGGGATGTCCTCTGCTGGCCCTCCCTGGTGCAGCCCTCCTCCCAGTCAGCATTTATGGATGGGCACTGTGCAAAGTGACGGGGAAAGGGACCACTTGGAGGCAGCTTTGATCTTAGGGGGGCTATGGCCTGGGAATCCAGCTGTTCCCCTAAAGCAATTCTCTCCTCTTTATCCTAAGAGAACCCATGACTTAGCTGGCAGGAGGATGACTAGGATCAGAATGCCCTGCAGCTGGGTGAGGCCATCTGTCCACATGCTGGCTAAGGCATGGGGAGCAGAGGGACACATACAACTTCTGGGGCAGGCTCTGCCCTTCCCCTCTGCCCCTCCCTCCTGGCTGGAACAAGGTTGCGTATTCTCTCAGACCAGGAGGCCAAGGTGACCACCTAGTTAGGACGGAGCAACAGGCTGGAAGAAGGCTGGGTGCTCACACTGTGAAGTTGCCTTACTAACTGTCTTATACCTGCACTGCTACACGAGAGAAAAACAAGTTTCTGTTTTGTGTAAACTTTTCTTTGGTGGGGGAGTTGTGAAGCAGCTGAGCCCACACCCGAGCCAATTCAGGAGTCCACAGTCAGTGGGCAAGCCAGTGTGCTCAGCTCTAGTGGGAGGTGCACACACACCTGCCTTCTCATCTGTTTCAGGGGAAAGCACAGGTCTCCGCGTCTGGAAGCCTGAGTAGCAACGTGATGGTGGGGGCTCTGGCAGCACGTTCACAGCAAAAGCTCCAGAACCTTGAGCTAAACACCTTGGCCATGCCCAGCCTCTTCCTGCCCCAGCCCTGACTGGACTGGGGAGCCAGGCTCTGCAGAGAACATACTGGGGAGCCGCACGCTGTGTCAGGCCGGGCAGGGGCCGGGGACACTGCCTCAGGGGCCGCCGTGTGCCGTACCCCAACAGTGCCCAGTCCAGGCTTTCTGGCTTGTTTTGGAATACTGAGTAACTGTCCCCCATGCACTGCGGCTCTCTCCCTCGCATTACCGGAGACCATGGGGAAGAGTAGGTAAGCAACGTGTTGACACTTTGAATTTTGCCTTCTCTTATCTGTTGTGAATCTACAAAGCCCCTCTTCTTGTTCATACTGAGAAAAACTAAAAACAAACAAACAAACAACAACAACAAAATGCCGCTGGCAGTCCGTGACCTCTGCTTCAACTGCCATAGTTTCGAGAAGCGGGAATACACATCAAAGGCAGACAGACATAGTGGAATCTCATCAGTTTGTCTTCCCGTCCGAGTGGTAAAAATACACTACGAGGAACGAAGCCTGAGCTTTCTGTGCCAGGTCTTATCTGACGGCTGGGGGCGGTGGGGCTGAGCCACTAGGTTCTGATGGGCTTCTTCTGCCAACAAAGAAAGCTGGACTAGAGAGGCCAGGAAGGCCTTGGACCACGAACAGGCATGCCTTTCACCGCATACCTCAGAGGTATCTGCTCTCATTTTAGGTTTTACAGGAGAGTTCAGAGATGTTTAAGAAATACTTGTTTTCTTTTGAGGTTGGTACTAAGGGCAGCAATAATTATGCTCTTCTGCAAACCATCCCTATAGCAGAGATGGGACACTATATGGGTCAACCACATGTCCGGTCAACAAGACCCTCACAGGAACCTGCGACATCCTATACCAAGTCTGCTGTGCATGGCGTCGAATTGGGGGTTCCTAAAAGTGGGGTTACATCTCACCATCGTTGCTCATAATTCAACCCAATTCAATTGTCGCGGATTCCGTCCCACAGAATCCGTATGCTGTGGTTGGCATATAAATAATTTCACATTAGAATCTGTAAGACTAGAAGAGCTGGGCTATGCGACCCGCCTCTGATCACAGAGAGAGGCCCCAGCGCTGCCTTAACAGGCTTTTATTGTTTTTCCTGGGTACATTACATCAGAGTGGTCTTCATTTACTATGCATAGGTGGTAGACAGCCAGGAAGATACATCAAAAAGGTTATTTACAAAATGCAAAAGATAAGAGGTATGACTGGACTTGAAAGGATTAGCACCAGTCTTCTGAAGCCAGATATGCATCAGCGTTTGTTCTTTTAACCCAGGGTGAGAGAGTTTTTTAGTAAGAGCAAGGCTTAACTCTAGGAAAGACGTAAGCCTGATTTATCCACAGGAAAGCCCGTTCCACACATGTGGGGCCTGCTTGCCAACCCATGTTCCACCGGGGGCTTTTAAACAGGGAACACTGAGCTACATTTCCCACGATGAGTGGAACGGTTCCCTACATTCAATAATTTGGCCTTACCTACCACGGATCAGGCAGTGTTCCAGTGGTGAAGGGGGATAACACAGATGGGTGTTACATTGTTTCTGTGTTCAAGGGCCTTGCAACTAAGGGCCCTAGTCTACAACTCTGGCTCCATGTAGGTAACAATGAAGCATCAAACAAGTAAAAATGGAATACCAAGGTATGTGGAGAGTAGGCTAGGCAGGACCACGGCAACTTCATGGAGAAAATGGGAATGGAGCTGGCTTTCTAAGGTAAGGCCAGAGAATTTAGATACATGAGGTAGATGGGTAATTTTTCCAAAAAGCAGAGGAAAAAAGTGGGTGGCTGGGAATGAAGACAGCTGGTTTGGGACATGTTGCACTTCCTTTTATAGCTCGGTTTATTGGTAGTGTTATTTACACGGCCTCTGCCCTCTTACTGTTAAGGGGAAATGACCTATCCCTATGCCTGAGGTTTCCCTCCGGGAAGGCAGCTCCAGTGACGTCACACTCTTGGCCTCTCTCTTCCACTCCTCTGAGGAGTTTGGAGAAGAGGCTGCCCATGTGAGGCCAGCCCCTTGCTCTGTCCTCGGGGTCTGTCTGCCCACAGGAAGCATGTCTCTCTGTCTCTCCACACCATGAGCTTTGCAGGGAGACCCTTGCAGGGGTAGGTTTGTGCTGGTCAGCACGGCCAGGATGTGTCTAATTCTGGGGCTCAATATTGGGAAGCCTCCCTGGATGCAGATAACATGCACCTTCTCCAATATTAGCTTTATCAGAAAAATAAAAGGTGATTTTTGTACTGACCTATCTTATTGTCTCTCTCTTGGCTTGGAATTCTGGGGAGATCGATGCAATTTGTTAAGCACCCCTGAACCCAGCGCCTACCTCTCTTCATACTTGACCTTGCTCCTGACCCCCCTACTCCACTAGCACTGCTTTCACCATCGTTGGTAACTTTTCCTGGTGAAGCTAAGAGATATTTTTTAGTCCTCAGCTTGTAACAAGCAGCTCTTTGATTCTAATGTATATACTGAAGTTATTTAGCATTTTTTAGCTCTGAAATCAGAACATGTCTTACAATCAGTGACAAGTCACAGTTTAATTGGCAGCATTCTTTCTTGGGCTATAAAATATTGGTGTGTCTTATAATCCATGATGTCTTCCGGTCAGTGAATAAGGCTCTGGAACATTTGAAGATACCACCCCTCTCTCCTTATCTTCTGTGGTCCCCCTCTCTCCGGGTCTCTCCCCCTCTGCTGGCTCCGCCGCAGGCTCCCATGCACGCCCCATATAAATGTATTCCTCGGGGCTCCGCTCTGGACCTTGTCACTTCTTACCCACCCTCCCCCTGCTGCTTGGGTTTGCTCTGCCTCTCCTGGGGTTCAATGGCCACCTGTATCATGATGACCCCCAGGTTTATGCCTTGAGCCTAGGTCTCTGTTCTGAGACCAGAATCTCCCACTGGACACTTTCACTTAGCTCAGATCCACGGGTGCAAATGGAACCGGCGTCCCTCCCAGGTGAACCCAGATCCAGTGTCCCTCATCCCAGTGAAGGCTGTCTGGGTCATTCTAGACTCCTCCCTCGTCTCCATGCCCAATGAGAGGCCAAGCTCTGACAACCTGATCTACCAAATATCTTTTGAGTGTGTCTACTTTTCTCCACTTCCACTGCCACTGAGTCAGCTCAGGTCACTCTCATCTCTCAGCATCCTCCTCACTGGTCTCGCTGTCTGCTATCCATTCTCTTCACAGCAGCCAGGTGATCTCTATAAACACAGGTGTGATTCTGTCACTGTTCTGCTTTCACGTCTTTGTAAATGCTGTTCCCTCTGCCTGGAACACTCTCTCTTTAACTCCTTATCCCAACCACCACCATCACACTACTACACCTGGTGGAATTCAATTCATCATGCAAGTCTCAGTTCAGATACCACCTCTGTCAGGAAGCCTTCTTTGGTTTCTCCTGGCTGGCCTATCTTATAGCTCCCATAGCATCCCCCTCTTACTCCTATTAGAAATCTTGGTGCTGTATTACACAACTGCATATTGACTTGTCTGTCTCCCTGGTGAGACTGCTAGCTCTAAGCCAGGCAGATGTGTTTGGTTCACTGTCGTATCTCCAATCCCCAGCATGACACCTGGCATGTTCCTGGAGTGAGTGAATCAACACATCAGTGAAAAGATCAGTCTGAGTGAACAACGCAAGGTGGGCCAGGATATGAGAGACCTGGAATGCCTTAGGATGGACGACTTGAAGGAGAGACTTGGTCTCTAGTCTGCATGCAGGCACCTGGGTGACCTCAGGTAGCTCCACTGTCAGCCTGACTCAAGAAGCAATTTGCTGACCTGCTCACAAACACTCCCATCATTCCCTCTGATCCAGATTGATACTGAGCTGAAAATTTACAGACACGTTTAAAAAGAAATAAAAATAATGAATATCAGAAATGACCTTATGACACAAATATTCTCTGTAAGGGAATGAAAACCTCACCCAAATGTGGGACACCAGCCTTCCTCGGGGAGAAGATACTGAGCGCGAGCAGACAACCCTGCACCCCCACCTGAGTGGGGCCACCCACAAACAGTTAAACTGAAGCACAGGTTTTGAAACATCGTGATGAGTCTCCTTCTGTTCTTCACAACTGCAGTTGGATACCATTAAGTTAGTCAAATGTCTCTCCACTTACACAGACCACAAATCTTCCACTGAAAGCAGGCGATAATTTTCCAAGATCACTATAGGTGAAAATTAAAAAGTGACTTGATTTTTCCCTTTCTGTTTATAAGACAATATACGGTGGTACCTCAGTACCTGTCGTTAATTCATTCCAGAACTTGCAACCACTCACAAAACTGACAAGTACCAAGCAAGTGACGAGGGATGAAGCATTTTCTCTTGTGCTTCACGGCGTGGTGACTCATACAAGTTCTCGCACGTGCGAAGAGTCCCGGGCAAGTGCTCAGTGCTGAACTTTTTTTCTCATCAAAATGCAATGAGTACAGGGTTTGACAAGTACTGAGGTATGACTGTACGTGCATTGTAGAAAATAATTGAAATATATTGGAAAACAGGCCACCATCCAGAAACATCAGCTAACATTATGGTGCACTTTCCAGCTTCCTTCTCCTCAGACATGCATTTTTACGCAATTGAGGCTACCGTTACTGTATATATAGTTATATATTCTGCTCCCCCATCCCCGCTTAATATTATATTGGAAACACTATGCATGCCAGTAGAACTTCTTACATCTTGATTTACCATAATTTTTTATTTAACCAATTCACTCTGTCTGGACACTAAGTTATGAGAATTTCCTTTAGAAAGATCTATTAACTCTCCTAACTACCAGTGTCTTCAGGGGCGGAAAACCAATTTTTAAAAATTGCTTAAGCAAAAACAGAATTAGGAAAGAGAACCTGCTCCTCATCCCCACCCTCTCTCAATCAGGTAATATGTTCATTACCTGATACAAATGTTTTTGCAGTTCTGGATGTCTACATTATTCAACTACACCTCCTCGCTGGCGGTGTGGATTTAATATAATTGCTTTGGCTGATGGAACAGCTATATGAATATTAATGCTGGTTGGAGTGTTTAGAGAGACACTTAAGCATAGCTTCCTCCTCTTGCGCTGAGCATGGAAATGCCTTATGATACAAATTTTATTATACGGCCCGTCAGCTCGTCCACTCAGTATGTGGAATCATGCACCATGGAAGACAGCAGCGCAGGAAGTGGGGGACATCCCCTCACCCCCTCTGCGAGGGCTTAGCTTCTCCATCTCTAAAATAATGAGGAGTTCCAGGAAGCTTTGGCTGTTTCTTAAACCTTTGTGGGACAGCGCCAGTCTGTCTTCATTGTCTAGCCCAGTAGTCCTCCCAATCAAGAACTGTTTGAGGGAGGGGTCGGGGAGCTGCTACTAAAATAAATGTCATTATTTTCTGATTGGATCAGTAAATGTCAAGTCTTTAAAAATGTTGTTTTTTCAAATTGTATCTTAAACACTGAAAGGATCTGTAAAACTTGGAATGATGTTGACTTTCTCAAGATCTACTTTAAAAATAAATTTACTAATTTGGAAAGTAGCATATGCCATTTTAAAGAAGATTGGAAAATAGACAAATAAAAAAAGGTAAAGAAAACCTCCTATAGCCTTACAAACCAAAGCCATCTACGATGACATGTTGGTGAAGATGCAGGGGGGCAGGGGGGTTTATCCTCAAACATTTCTCCCCTTATAGCTGAGATTGTATCACACTTAAAAATTATATTTTACTCACTTAAGTTTCTAAAAACATGTAAAATTCTTTGTCAGCATGCTGAAGGACCACACTCCAATTTCTTTTAAAATGCTCTGAAATACTCGGTTATTTAGAAAAATATTCATATGTTCTCTCTGTACCTATTCTCTCTGCATCCCTCTATCCCCACTCCCTCCTCTGAATCCTTAATCCCTGCCTTAAGCCCTGGCTTCTTTCCCCAGTTCCAGACCCACCTTGCTGAGTAGCCGTGGAGGACGCCACCTGGACACTCCACTGGTCTTTAAGTCAAAACCACATCCCTTTCTCTCCCCCCACCTCCTCCTCCCGGAGGCCTTGTGCTCCCGATGTCTCCATCTCCCCGCTTATTCGAACATCAGAACCAGCCCTCTCACCTCCCTCTGTCTACTCCTCATAATCTCTCAGGTACAACCTTTCAGACTCTCCTTCCAGAATGTCCCATCCACCTGTCCCTCCCACCTAAGGTTGCCAGATTTAGCAAATAAACATACAAGGCACCCAGTTAAAGCTGAGTTTCAGACACATGGATAAATTTTTTTTAGCATAAATATGTCCCATTTACTGTTTGGAAATATTTAAGCTAAAAATGACTTGTTCTTCATATGCAATCCAAATTTAACTGTATTTTATTTGGCGGCCCTACTTCTCTCCTAGTATCTGCTGCCCATGCCTTAACAACTCCCGTCTCTTCTCTGAGCCACCGTCCCCTCATGACCTGCTGGCCTCTGTGTCTAATTCATTCATCTTACAAGTCATGGCTCTAACAGTGTCACACGTGACTCACCACCATCGGTGGTCCCCCATGGCCCCATTCTTCATGCTGACATTTAGAAACACCCACAGACGAGCTCCGAGCTGTCTCCCCAGCCCCAGACCCCATCGCTGCCCCTCAGGGCTCTCAGGTCCAGCGCCAAGTGCTGGTTTTGTGATCACAAAACACAATCTTCCTCAGGCCTCAGCCCCCACCACGCTTTCCATCTACACCACCTGCCTCATGTATCCAAATCCTGACTCCATCTTCACAGAGCCCACCCTAGGCTGGACCCTCTTCCCTTGTATATGGATCGCTAGTTTATCCTACCATTTTGGCAGGTCAGAAATAGTTGAACATTGACAATTTCACATGGTTTAGGTCGATATAATAAAGGGCCCCTACCTCTGGCTTCCCGGCCTTACTATTTTCTACAGGATCATCATCTCACCTCTTTCCACAAGAAAACATCAAGCAGTGACTGTCTACAGCAATGTCTTTAGGGTATTGTCCTCCAACAACATTCAGTGGAATCATTCGAGGGAGGGAGGGCTTGCTGACCCTGCAGACCCCAAGGCTCACCCTAGAGCTGCAGAATCAGAATCCACAAGGAGGGACCCGGGAACCTGCACTGTGAACAAGCTTCCCAGGTGAGCGTTACACTCACTGACATTGAGAACCACCGGCCCACTTGGGAAGTCTTCTCAGCCTACGCTACTCACTCCGGTCCCTGAATATGGCCACACGTAATCCTACGTCGAATGGCGCTAGAGGCTCGTGCTGCTCTTCCCACTTTAAAACCCAGCCTACCAAACACTCCGCTGGCCCTGCCAAGTCCAGTCAACTATGACCTCCCCCACCCACATTTCCCCGTTCACTCCAGGAAGTCCACAGAAGGGGGAGCCTGCGTTACTTACTGTCACTAATCACACATGTATCTTCCCAGTTGGGAAAAAACATTCATTCAAGAGAAGGATTTTTCTCTACATCCCTCCTCAAAGAGGCTAACACCATGTTATGCCGTGATAGTTGGTAAATAAACAGATGCTACGTTAATATCCAGGCAAGGTCAATGGATTATTTAAAGCAAAGATGAGCACGCCTTCCATATTGGGGGGGAAAAAGACCCCAACTGTGAGAAAGTATTTACACGTTTACATGTCCATTTCAGGAGAGTGTAAACCTTAGTTCAGCAGCAACAGGACTGCAAGTAGAAAGCTGACTGGGATGACCTGATGAACCAGGGCCTGCCCATCAGCCTTCCTCATGGCTGCTCCCCTGCTTGGGCTCTGGGCCACCTGCAAGTCGAGAAGAGTTTTCTCTTTGAGAGCATGCCTGGATCTGTTCCAGAAAGACACTGCAGACTCAACAGAATAAACCCATCACCTTTCAATCTTCCTCATCTTCTTGTCCTTCCTCCAGCTCTATTGCCTGTTTAATCACTGCCAGAAACTACAGTGATCCCTCACCTATCACAGGAGTTACGTTTCAGAGACCCCCACGATAGGCAAAAATCCACAAAGTGGCGGCGTTATATTTATTTTATTATTTATATATATTTTAAGCTTTATAAACCTTTCCCACTCTCTTATTAACCTGTCCCACACTCTTATAAACACTTCATATGCTCTTAAACACTTTCTACACTCTTAAACTACATAATTTTAACAACATATAAAATTCTATATGGGTACTCACCAGTGAAGTATACTACAACTTGAATGATGAAGATCATGAATTATGTAGCTGTGCAGTATTGATGATGATAAAGATGATGACAATGAGAGAAATGTACTGCACAGCCAAGAAGAGCATTACAGCTCTTCTGAAGGCACCACTTCATCAGGGTTTGCATCAGGTGGTGCAGTATCTTTGCCCTGGGCTGTAACTTCTATTTCCGCTAAAGGCGTAGGTGTAACTGATCTCTTCATCCAAGTGATGAACATAGTTATGGGGAGTTGCTGGTGCTGCTTTTTCTTCTGAGTGAGAAGATTTTCATAAACTGACATGCCTCTCTCAACTGTATTTACGAAGTGCAACAAATGAAGCATCTGGGGGCCCATTCTTCAGCCACTCGCTGAAGTTCTTTGGCCATTCTGACCATGATTGCAAGACAATTGAATGTTAGGCCAACCTCCTCCTCTTCTCCAACCCATAGTTCATGTTGGTCCTCATCCTCTTCTTCTCTTGCTGACTTCGTCATCTCCATCAGGTCTTCGTCTGTCAACAGTTGTGAGTGGACATCCGCAGAGGCAGCTTCTCCATGGAGAGAAATGCTCTTGAGTCCAAAGCATCTCTGAAATTTGTCAAACCAGCCCTTGCTGGCACTGAGTAGGGTTGGTCTGGTGGAAGAAGCATTCAACGGTCCTGCTTCTGTGTTGTGGTCCTCATCTTCATCCTCATCACTGTCATGAACGTTTGTGCTTTCTGCAAAACTATCATAAAGTTTCTCGGCCTTCGTCCAGATGGTTTTGATATCGAGCGAGATATTCTTCCTGCAGTCATTTATCCACAGGGCCAATGCAGACTCCATCCTCACAAGGGTCTTATTGCGGAAAGTGACCACCCTTTTTTGCAGTCTTGTTAAAAGTCATTGTTGCTGTAGACCTAATATTCTTCTCGTCTTTCTTTATGTAACGAACGGTAAGTTTGTTGATCCCGTAATGGCGGTTTACAGTCGTGTAGCTTTTGCCTTCCTTTCCCATGTCAAGAAGTTCCACCTTTTCTTGATGGTAAGCATATTCCTCTAGTGATTGGGGTCACTGCCAGAAGCCTTAGAAGGTGCAGAATGTTTGGGTGGCATCATAGGGCTTGAAATAAATTCAAACTTTTATGAAAATTTCACAAAAACACAACACCGCAGAGCAACACTAGCACAGCGATCAGACATCAATGTGAAGTGGACAAAGAGAGATGCTGAATGTATGGGCAGAGTGTGAGAGAGCAAACAGACCAATGTTATGGTCACTGAGCCAATCAGCGCCCAGGATACAGAACACAGTGCTGTGGTTGGTCGCTTTCCATTCCATCAGCCAATAGCGTGCCATGTACAATCTCACGCTGGCAAACTTGTGCAAGCGGTAGTGGTTACTGCATTTCCATTGTGTACAGTACGGTATTCATCCACTGATGAAATACATGCTGTATTTTATTTCGATTTAATATTCTTTTAATATGTTTGAATGAACAATTTTATATATTTTTATATTGTTTTAAAATTTTTAGGCAAAAATCATAAATATTATATAAATACCTATATACCTCAAAATCCTGCGATATAGCAAAAACCCCGCAATACAGAGTTAGATATATATTTTTTAAAAACCCGTGATACAGTGAAGCCGCAATAAGTAACGCAATAAGAACCACGATATAGCAAGGGACGACTATATTCCCTTTTTTTACCTCCCACACTCTGGAAGTTCTCCCTCTCCTGATATCTCTGGACCCTGGCTCTTCTTCCACATCTCCCTCCCACCACCTTACTGAGGTCCTCATCATTTCTTATCTGAGCCTCCTAGCTAGCCTCCATGCCTCCATATTCATGGAACCAGATCTTCATGTCACTCTCGTTTTTGAAACTTTCCCTGGGCCCCTCACCCCACAAGATAAAGTCCAGACTTTATTCTGGACCATGGGGCCTTTCACAGCCTGACTTTCCATTCAATTCAACTCAATTCAATTCAGCAAGCAGCGTCTAGTGCCTTCCGTGGGCTGGGCTAAGCCAGAGATATGAAATCAAAGGATCCCAGCTCATAGGAGAGGTAGATGAGCAAATGTGATTGATGCATTGTGATGGGCTCAGCGGAACCACAGGAGGCTTTGGAGACCTAGCCTGCTGCTGGCATCTCCTGCAGGGAGTTAATGCAGAGCCAGAGCCACAGTAAATCTCCAGCTCCAGGTCCAGGGCTCTTTGTATTACTCAAGGCAGCCCGGCCAAAAGACCTCAGTCTTGCCCAATAGAATGAAACAGAACAAAACAAAAGACCCAGGATGATCCATCATTAAACTACAACTTAAGTATTAAAATGCAGAACCCATAAAAGTAACTCCAGAAACACTAAGTCACAGTGAAACGAGATCATTCAAATACTGCTTTTATAAGATGGAAACTCGCAGAGATGGACCACACTGAAGCACAGCCCGGATGGACTCACCTACTTTGGCCGTGTAACGCAAACCGAGAAAGACGAGTTACTTGCAAATGCTAATAGCACTGCTTGGTCGGGGACCAAAATGGGTGCCTGTATCTTTTTATTCTCGTATCTATGAAAAACTAGAAGAAAATTATTTTTAAAAACATAATAAAAATGCATATGGTAAAATCTTAAATTTATTTTGCAGAGCCAAGAAACTAAATTTGAGAAGACATTAAATGATTTCTAAGAGAATTCCAAAAGGAGATTGGGGGCTGTCATTTCAAAATTCAGGCAGAGAACATCAGCAGAAAAGAAACTCCTAAGAGACTGTCTAGTACATTCTGTCCTCAGGACACAGCACAGCCTTCACTCCTAGAGAGATATGGTCTATGTTTGTGGGACCGTGCTTTTAAACTGCGGGCTGAAGCAGGTCAAGAAAGCAATTTAGTGGGTCATGAGAGTCAATTTCTTATTAAATGAAAGATAATGGAATCTAACAGAAAATGCCAGTTGCATTTTATGCAGCAAAAGTAAGTACTAAGTTTTATGTATAATTGTGTGCACACATGTTGATTAGTTCGTGACGTAATAAACATTTCATATGGTGAGTTGCAGTCAAGAAAGTTTGGAAAACACTCCTTTAGAACACTTGCATTACAAAGGGTTCTTTTAAAACATATACTAAACACACTCAGTTATGAACCATGACCTTTTCCCTCACTCTTGCAGTCTATGCTAAAATTAAACGGAGAATGGGGGTGGAGTATTAGAACTGAAAGCAGGAAAGAAATCAACAGAAAGTAAATGACTGAACTGATAACAAGGGGCTAGAGACCAAACAGATGAGATAAATGAGCTTTCTTTTGAAAGACTCCTGTTCTTTGATAACTAAAGATGACCCGGCCATTCCCCTTCATCACTGAGCACTGGATACACAGCAGCTGCTCAATAATTACTTGCCCAATGACCCTCTAGAAGCACCTGCATCCTGTGATAACACTTATCAAGCGGTGTGATTGTTGCTGTTTTAGTAATGTCGGTCTCCTCCACTGAAGCTCCTGGAAGGCTGGGCTGCTGTTGGGCCCACAGCTGCATCCCCCCTCCCTCTGACAGTGCATGGCCAGTGTTCAATAAATCTTGGCTGGGTTGGACTGAAGGGCATCAAAGGGCAGAGAAGATCTAGTTCTCATATCCATCCGATGCTTGAACCCCCTTTGCAAGAACAAACTGATGTCAATTCATTGAGCAAAAGATCTTCTAATCAGAGAAAAACAGCCTTGAATTTAAGTTTCCACAAAGCAAATAACTCGGAATCTCTTATGTGTCCTGGTCCAGAGGTCAGGTTGACCCAAAGAACTTGTATTATCCTTTTATAGAATAAGAGCCTTTTAAAATGTCCTGGCCGCTGGGGACCCATGGAAGATGCTTTCTCTAGTCCGGACAGCCCGAGGGCATTGCTAACTGGAGCAGGCAGGATGCTCAGGAAGGCCCGAGGCAGAGGGCTGGATTTGGAGGAGAAGTCAGTTGACCAGGTAGATCAACAATAAGTCAAGTCCATAAGAAGCCCAGGCAGAGGGGAAACGGGGCATGGCTTGGACATAGTCATCTGCCTTCCTCACTCCTCTGTGGCTCTGTCATATTCCACGGCTGGGTGTCCATGCTCAACCCTGGCAGTGCAGCTGTTTAGGTGCACCAACGAGGGCGCCCGAGGGCGCCCTGAGCATGAGTATGGAAGGCGAACAGTAGTCCTTGGAAAGGCATATGGTGAATCATGGGGGTCGGAGGGATGATGGGTGAGAGATGCCTACACCACAGGATCAATTCAAATTCAAATTCAAATTCAAAGGGGAGCCTACCAGTCACTAGTTACTCTTCTTCTCAGCTGGGCAAATACCGTATTTTTCAGACTGTAAGACGCACTTCCCATCCCCTCCCCCTCGCACCCCCCCCCCGCCCCAAATTTGGGATAAAAATGGAAGTGCGTCTTATAGTCCTAATGTAGCTTACCTGAGTTCTGTTTACATTTACATTGGTGAAATATTATGTTATTTATGTTATTAAATATTTTACCACATTTTTTGCTTAAAATTTTTGTTCCTATTTTCCTCCTCTAAAACCTAGGTGCGTCTTATAGTCTGAAAAATACAGTACCCCCCCAATTGCTATTACCAACAGAAGTCCTCTTTATCAAGGACACTGATTAAAGGCAGGCATAAATGTCACTTTCCTGCAGCTACAGTAAAGTAAGGGGTGTCCCGTTCACACACAGCCAAGTCTCACGTGGCTGTGGATGAGAAAGGCAAGGAACAGAATAACCCTGTCTGCAGAATTCTGTGGGTACCACGAATCCAGAACACTTATTTCAGCAAACAATTTCAGCTTCTCTCCCCCACCCAGTCTCTATCCCAGTCTCCAGCAAATGCTGGAGTAATGGAAATCATTCTTGATTATTAACCTGAGCAGAATGTAACCAAGAGGGCAAGGTTGCTTGGGGCCAGGGGAGCAAGCGGAGGCTGCCAATTATACACTTGAAGGAACAAAGTTTGGGATTTTTTTAAAAACACTGTGTCAAGATACTCAGTTTGAATTTCAATTCTATCTTTGGTGTAACTTAATCACTCTCAGATTCCTAAAATACAAGGGGAATCCAAAAAAACCCCTGGAATTATCTTGTGGAGGGCGGGCCCCTTGTAGTACAGACTTTCTCTGCTAGGGAGTATTTTAGGAACTCATCTGTATCAGTGTACCAGCTAAGGTTGTTGTGAGAAGCTGCACTTGGCTTTAGTGAATTTTTTTGGAAGACATTTTCAACGCATTGGCCCAGTTCATGAAGGGTGAGTTACAAGTGCACCTGCCCACACTGCACTGAGTGTTCGGCAGTTTTTGACCAAAAATGATAGGATCCCCCTGCCCCACACTCTCTATTCACCCCATCTCTCCCCCAGTGACTTTTTTGGTTTGTTTCCTTGGATAAAGAAAGTCCTCAAAGGCTTTGATGATATGGGAGAGGTGAAACAAAAAATGGCAAAAGCACTAGAAGGCATCAAATCAACGAGTTCAAAACCTGTTTTGAGCAGCGGAAAAGCATCTCGATGGGTGTATTGTATCAAATGGAGAGGACTTTGAAGGTGGCTGAAGCTTGAACATGTGAGAGTAAGTACACAACTTTTTATAAGTAATTTTGGGTTTCCCTTCACGTATGTCTACAATGTCTGGCAGTGCCTGGCAGCTTGATGGGCCAGCAAACTGCATAAATTATCATTAGGGTTTCAGCATTACAAAATAAGACAGAGCAGAGGTTTTGGAGTCTGAGGGACTCCAGGATGCTGGCTCCATGGATCTCGTCAGCTCTGAGGTCTTGGGAGAGTCTCCTGATCTCTCTGAGTTTTCACTGTCTCATACACAAAACAGGGATAATACAATCGCTTCATAGGGTTACTCTAAGGGTTCACTGAGAATCTGTATGTAAAATGCCTGGTGCGGAATAGATGACCGTGAATGATGAATCTTATTATGATGGCCTGCCCACTCAGAGTAAAATGCCCCAATCAGGAGCTGCCCTGAAGCGACCTCAGGCAATCGGATGGATCTCTCGGTCACTGACGCGCAACATGGAAAACACCAGCGTGTGCCCCACGCCTCTCTCCTCCTCCCAATTCCCCATCACAGTGTCTGGCGACCAGCTTCCCTGTTACTCAAGTGAGAAACCCCACAACCCTCCTGGGCTCTCTCTTCCCCCTGCACAGTAAACCCTTCATCAGGCTCTGTTGATTTTACTTGTATGTCAGCTCCATTTGCTTCTCTTCCTCGGCTCGCCATCAACTTGCCCCTAGATGACACGTCTCCGACCTCACCTGCCATCCCCCAGCCTTCTCCCTCAGTCCACCCTCCGTGTTGCAACTACTGTCACCTGTTTAAAGTGCAATCTGACCGTGCCCCTCCCCTGTTTTAAGCCCTTCATTGACTCCCCCAGAGTAAAATCCAAGTCCTTTAACGTGGATCCCAGCGCCTGCATGACTGGCCTCGCCCCTGGAGGCTCCCCAGCCCCATCTCTCACAAGCCCCTTTGGTGTGTGTGTTCCAGCTGCACCGAAGCACTCGCAGCTCTGCACATAAACCATGCTCTGCACGGACTTCATACATGCTGCTCCCTCTGCCTAGAACTCCCCTCTGTCCCCTCTTTTCTCCATGCTAACTCATTCTCAGTATCTACTTTTCAGTTTAGGTGTCATTTCTTCCAGGAAGCCCTCTTGACACTTGCATACAGGGTTAGATGCCCCTTCTGATAGGGGACTCAGGAGTTGGAAAATTTCAGTTTAAGGTAAAAAGTTATAAGCCTAGCAAGTAATGTATATGTTAAAGACTTTGTTTCAGAAACTACAAATAAG